>JAWPHD010016624.1:0-48861 GCA_037043455.1 Cyrtodaria siliqua
GGCTAAATCAGATCAGGGACATACTGATTAAATGTGGCCCAAGTCGAGTATGAGATTCACAGACCTTTCCCAACACTAAATGGTTGAAGTGTTCAGTAAATCAAAAAGAAATCACACCAAATCGGATCTGTTCGTATGCCGAGAATTCAAATTCCAACGTAGTATCAGTCATAAATACAAATTTGATAACAAATATTTATAAAATCGTGTGAATTTATTTTATTCATGGTTTATTTCACTTTTTTAGACAAGTCACATTATGCGGCATATCCAATTCAATTCAATTCAATTCTTTATTTCCTCAGTGAATGAGATTACATATACATAATACATACAAGATTAATACAGATTACATTTATACAATAGCAATGAAAGGAACGAGAATAAAAGGGTTACAAATAAGAGGAAAATCACATTATGCAATAGTACGTGATTTATAAAAATATGCTGTCAGGTACATCTATATCTAACCTGATATGATATATGAAGATAATGATTACTCGGGGAAAATGTGAACAATCTAAACTGTCAATTGGTATATTCATTGAAAAGCGTGTACTCTAGACACTTTATGGAAGTTCTGGTTTGATAAAAATGTTAATGTCCGGTTTGAAAAGCATTTATAGCCTTTTTAATAAATTTAAAGGATCGAATGAGGGATTGTCTATTACCTTCGGTAAGCTCTATTGGCATTTCGCGCCCTAAGAGAATTTGAATAAAATCCTCGTCATCTGTATTTATAAGGAGATGTACGTTATTAACATCCGGGCTGTTAAGAAAATCCGTTCTTAATGATTCTGTGCATAAGCATGAAGCTATGGCATGACTATTGGGATCAGTGTATATTGATTCACATTCGGGACACACGTGGGGAATATCGTATGGTTTGGTAACCATGACGTTTGCAATGAAGTTGCATAGATCTAATTCACTGGCGTTTTGGGGCAGTGACCATACTATGGCATTATTATAAGAATTGTGCAATAGTTTAAAGCGAGCAAAATCGTTATCTATTGCCATTCTCTGTCTTAAGTGTGCGTTTTCGTATACGCTTATTGATAGTTTGAAGATTCGTTTCCATGTATATTTAGGTGGTAAAAAAGTACAGGCGCTAGGACTGGTATTGAGGTGTTGCAGCAAGTTGTATCTGTTGAGAACAGTGTATATATCTGGTATAAACCCTAACTGGTTAGGGTTGTTGGTACATAGGAATAAGTATAGTCTTCTCAGGAAGATTTTCTTACAAAGTCGCGACTGTGGGAGACTAGTTAACGTATGTAGGAACGATAATTTCCTTTTATCTACTTCGCACATAATACTGAATTGGCCAACTAGAGATTCACACATGTCAGACCGTGTTTGCTTTCGGAAGCCTTGGACATTTTTAATGATCATATGTTGCGTTCTGTTTAACTCGGTTACATCTCTATTTTTTAGGTTATACCATAGTTCGCTCCCGTATAAAAGTGACGGCACTATCATTTTCTTATACAAACTAATCGATGTGATAGGGTTAAGACCTCTTGGTCTAACACCGAAACTTGACATTGCATAAAATTTATTGAGACTCTTTTTACACGTGTTTTTTATTGTAGAGGTGCAGTTGAGTTTTGCATCTTGTATTATGCCTAGGTGTGTAGTAGAGGTTACAACTTGAACTTTATCTCTACCTAGAAACCAGTTGAAGTAAAATTTTGCTTTAAAGTGTATTCGTTTGTACATTATAAGGATTTGACTTTTTTCAGGATTGAATCTGAAGCGCCACTTGCAGCTGTATTCGTATACAATGTCTAGCATTGACTGGAGAGCTGTAGTGCTTAATGCCATGCACACAATGTCGTCTGCTAGCGTCGGATTTCCGCAATTTATTGAACCGATTTTGGCTCCAAAACCCGACTTTTCAAGGTCATTTAATAGGTCGTTTATGAATAAAATAAAGTACAAACTCGATATTAAGTATAAAATGATGAAATTGTTGGTATACAAATTGTAATAAAGTCAATCACAACTAAAAATGCGGAAGTTTCTTTTTTTGTTCAGTATACCAATCACATTGTTAAGTTGCTTCGGAAAACTATTTACAACAATTATAAATATACGTCTACATATGTTTTAGATCCGCATGATATCAAGCAGGATTTAGGAATGAGTTTTCTACAACTTATAATATACTCAGCAAAAATAAAAAGTATCCACCTTGTTTTCCTGCAAAATCTGAGACAGTAAGAAAGAACTAACAATTGTAGCATGATTTTCTATTATTTGCATCTGTGTTTGACGTTCACACATAATTTGATCGAAATATACCAAATAACAAAAAAATAAATCACAGTTTAAAAACATAGGTGTGAAAACGAAATTAACAAAACTTAACAAATGTAAAGGTAACGAGTATAGCACAGATTCAGCAGTCTAGGTCGATTCAAATACACAGAAAAATATTCAAAACCTCGCTAATATCTTATGTGTCCACCGTTACACCGAATACACGCAAGAATGCGACGTCGCATGCTTCTAAAGTAACGACTGACGAATTCTAGAGCTAATAATTCGCGGACAATTGCTGCTGCAAGGTCCTGAACACTTAGGATAAGGTCATCCTGACGTACACGACGTCCCAAATATGCTCGATGCTTCGTCAGTCGTTACGTCAGAAGCATGCGACGTCGCATTTTTGAGTGTATTCGGTGTAACGGTGGACACATGAGATATTAGCGAGGTTTTGAACATTTTTCTGTGTATTTGAATAATGGGCTTAGACTGCTAAATCTTGCTATTGTCGTTAATCTTTACTTTTTTTATGTTTTGTTAATTTCGTTTTCACACCTATGTTTTTATAGTTTGATTTATTTTTTAAGCTTTCAGTATATTTCGATGACATTTTGTGTGAACATCAAACAAAGATGTTATTAAAAGAAAATCATGCTACAATTGTTAGTTCTTTCTTACAGTCTCAGATTTTGCAGGAAAACAGAGTGGATACTTTTTACGTCATTTCAAATATAGTGCAAAATCTATTGCAAAAAGAAACTTTCAGTGGCTAAATCAGATCAGGGACATACTGATTAAATGTGGCCCAAGTCGAGTATGAGATTCACAGACCTTTCCCAACACTAAATGGTTGAAGTGTTCAGTAAATCAAAAAGAAATCACACCAAATCGGATCTGTTCGTATGCCGAGAATTCAAATTCCAACGTAGTATCAGTCATAAATACAAATTTGATAACAAATATTTATAAAATCGTGTGAATTTATTTTTATTCATGGTTTATTTCACTTTTTTAGACAAGTCACATTATGCGGCATATCCAATTATATTGTTTGTATATAACCAAATTCAGAACAAGAAATCACACCAAAATGGATACATCAGATGAGTTCCATTATCTGTTCGTTGGAAATTCCAACGTAGTACTACATCAGTCATAAATACAAATTTGATCGTGTGAAGTTATTTTTATTTATGGTTTATTTCACTTTTTTTTAGACAAGTCACATTATGCGGCATATTCAATTCATAAAATTTTCACTGGTGATAATCAGGATACCTCTGTCGCGTTATATCATAAGTAACATCAGTTTTTGCTAAAGTTTCTAAAAAGAAATTTCCGCTCAATAAAGCAGTTCAGCAAGTAAACGCAATTATTAAGTAAAATACTCATTGTTTTCAGGTGGACTCTTTGGTAGTGATGAGTCGGAGAACGTTGTGAACGCCTTTAAATATGCTGTGTACAGAGTCAGTCATGAGAGGGGTCTCCTAAACAATATTAAACTACTCTATGATATACAACGCTTACCTGTGGAAAACAGATTTGAATCATCCAAAAAAGGTATCAAATTGGACATCTCTCTCTCTCTCTCTCTCTCTCTCTCTCTATATATATATATATATATATATATATGTTATATTATTTATGAAGTACACTATCGCATGCAAAAATGTATACTTTTCTTGAAATGAAAATGAATACGATCCCTTGCCAACTCGCCAAGATATCAAAGTCAAAAGTCAGCAAAGTGCTCGTCATTTGTTTACATTCAAAATTCTGTTTTTGTTATTTTCGGCAATCTGATGCAATTCAACAAGTGACGTCCTAATTCGTCATAATGCGCATCATGTGTTTGACAGTTTTTTTATATAAATATAAATTTCAGAAGTGAATGAAATTGCAAAGAGTAAAAATAAAGTTGACATTTGACCCGGTTTTAGTATTATATTATATTCAACCACCCTTGCACCACCACCCCCCCCCCCCCCACCCCCACCACCACCCCTCTCACACCCCATTTCCTTGATGTTTAATAGCAGACATGTTTAAAGTAAGTTTCCCAGAATTCTAACCATGTCTGAGTTTTTAATGGTAAACATTGTCATGTTACATAGAGACTCATTTACGCTATTATAACATGATACGAAAATAAGGCACCTTTTCTTGAAAAAAAACAATCATTAATTCTTCTTTTAAAAAATAAACAAAAATGTGTTGTATTCAAATCACCAAAGCCACTTTACATGGATAACCAATTAACAACTCCTGCATTCAATATTGCAATAATATAAGTTTATTGTACTGCTAACCGTATATAATATGTATTACTGGTTTTCAGCAGTAATACATTGACAAGTACAATAAAAAAAATCCATAAATGACCTTTTTTATTATTCACCACTGGGATATGAGTTTTCTATTCACTGGGATATTTTTCTCCATATGGCGATCATGCTTAATGATACTTTCCTTTGACTTTGCTTGTATTAATTTTATCAGTTCTAAATTTAAGCATGCGAACAGCTGGCAACAAAGGCAGTGGTACTATTCGGTCCAGTAAATCAAGATCTCGCCGCCTTCATTGGCTCAGCCTGCTCGAGTCTTCACATCCCGCATATAGAAACTAGAATAGATGCAAGCACCATTCCACTTTCACCATTCTCCATTAATATCCATCCGGATTCTGAACAACTCGCAAAGGCCTGTCTGGACGTTATCAAACACTTCGGCTGGAACGAGATACTTATCATATACGGTGACCAAATAGGTAAGCATCGTCGGAGTGTATGTACCACTGTATCCTAGTGAATAACCTTTCACTGCCACTGTCTTTATGCGAGTGCGCATGAGAGGTTGAATTGTGATCCCACTCATATGAAATAAAATTGTATATATGGATGTATCCGTGTATATGTTAAATATTTAATCCCTAAAATCAGCTTAGGGCCGCGTCAGACTGTTACAAGACTATTACAGAAGACACAAACAAGGTTTTACGCAAGCGTAAAATAGCTGCCGAGAGACAAGAAGTTAACATAATAATATATCAAGACACTGGTGTTAAAACAATATTGAAAAAATAAATGTTGTTATGGAGACATAAACCCGCCACGACCGTTTTTTCTTACATTTTTCCCGATTTTTACCATCAGTTCTTCCTACCAAGCATTTAAAACAATGTGGGCGACCTCGCTTCTTTCTGTTCAAATACATGCCTAACATTATTGATTACAATTGACGTGCTAGACACATCACCACATAAATAAATGTGCGTTAGAGTGTACATATAAACTGTTCACTGTTACCGTGTGTAATTATAAGATTGCGTTATCAAAGTGAAAAACGTAAAGGAACTGTTTATACCTTACCATCACCAATAATGAAAACCAATGAAAATAAAAAAAATAAAAAATAAAAAAAAAAGGGAAATCAGCAGGCTTGAACCCTACCTTCCTGGGCCTCGATCAACTGCGCTATTGTGAATATTTCGTTGCTAATACACATATAATAGTAAAGATTCAGTAGACTGGTTTACGAAAACGTCATTTCAGCAAGTGAAATGGTAACCTTTCAACATTACAAAATATGTGTTTATACCATTCAAGTTTTTCAGACGAGTTCTCAAGGAATTCAAGGAACAAAAGCATGCTTCTTCTTGTCACTTACTTGAGTCACAGTCTGTTAACCATAGACAGATATAAACCCCATGAATAACAACAATACTCAATACAGTTTAATCGTATCAAGTCGAACAAACCACCATGTCTTTCCATCTGTTAAAACCTACAGTTGTTAACTTAATTATTGTTTTCCAATTTGTCAATTAATCACTTAATATCTGTTTACGATTTGTTTGGGCTCCTACGATATCGATTACAGAGATATCGTTACGCTACGTCGGTTTTACTGCAATTCATTTAGTACCGAATATCGCAACCAGCCTTAAACATTCGAAAAATGCGGTATAGTTATAACGGACTATTCGGCACATTTATAATCAGTATGCGTCATATTTATACTTAATGCGTATATCAAATGTTCAATGCGTATTTGGCTTTTTTTTCATATTTGCAGAGGTGTTTTACGCGATACGCATCTTATCTGGCTCTGCAGGATATGTTGTGATGTCTGGATGCAAATCAGCATGTGTTGAAACCTACCTACGTTTGATTTGTATGTAGCATTCTGGAGTTGGTCTGTCCTTTGTTGTCGGCAAATTCATATACATATTATTACCCGACATGTAAAATTAGTATTCTGATTTCTGTTTCAGGTTTGTTAAAGGTACAGTCATTGCTTCGTGCGAGTAATGAGACGGCAGCAATGTCCGTCATAGTGCGCCAGGCCGATCTTCGCAACATGAGGGCCGTGTTGAAGGAGGCTAAGAAAAAATACTGGCGCCATATTGTGGCCGAGTTAAACATAACAGAAACTGCCCTTCTGCTTAAAATGGTAAACACAAATGAGCTGTAGTAGAAGTTTTGGAACTTGGTAAAGCAGTTTAAGACTTTTAAACCATATGTGTGATACTACTTCGTCTTCTTGAGTGAAATGTGAATGTCTCTTTTACAAATGTTTTTCAGAAAGATTCCATTATAAATACTCCTGAAAATAATTAAGAATTTATTCACAAATTTTCGGCGTTGATGTAATTTACGACGGTAGTGAATTGCAAGCGCAAGAGGGAATGATTGGGTCATCAACACGATTTTCAATAGAGAATTATTGAGTCATATATATACTAATTTCAGGCTCTACAAGACGAATAATTGAGTCATATATATTAACTTCAGACTCTACAAGAGGGTTAGGGTTAGGGAATGATTGAGTCGTATATACTAATGTCAGGCTCTACAAGAGCGAATGACTACGTCATATGGCTCTACAAAAGGGAATGATTGAGTTTATAACTCATATATACTAATTTCAGCGAAGCTCTGCAAAAGGGAATGATTGTCATATAATAATTGGGTACTCTGCAAGAGGCTAGGGTCTCATATATACTAATTTCTGAATCTACTAGAGGGAATGATTGACTCATATATACTAATTTCAGGCTCTACAAGCGGGAATACTAATATATACTAATGTCAGGCTCTACAAGTGGGAATTATTGAGTCATGTATACAGATTCACCAGATTCTAGGATATGTGTAGAAGCGGTCATGAGCAATAGGCTCTACAAGTGGGAATTATTGAGTCATATATACAGATTCACCAGATTCTAGGATATGTGTAGAAGCGGTCATGAGCAATATAACTTATACATACTGTAAGAAAAAGAAACGCATAATCAAAATATTGCCTATACTACACTATTATACACACCTAATTCCACGTAATATTCCATCTCAACGTACAAAAAGTGTTTTGCCCATCCATATATGATAACGTATTATATATTAATAAATATGCGATAAATCGAATATATAATAATCGAAAAAAGATGGGACCACAAAACCGGCTGCAACTAATAACAACTAATTACAGAAAGATCAATTCTGTCATGTAGTGAATTTAATCAAAGTATACTTCGTTATACGAAATTCATAAATGTTGAAGTTTCGCTTGTCAAGCCATTTCAGTATTGTGTTTAATATTAAGAGTGTGCAAGGTTTAACCTTAGTTTGCTTTAGCCAAATGCGCATTCTGTCGATAATGAAACTTTAAAGGGGTAACCATTGGTTTCTTCGGGAGGTAATCTGAAAATATTCATTCTTGAAAACTGTATGGCGCAAAAGTTAGTGAACAGGTCAGCTTACTTTCACCGACTCTTTGGTCCTGGGTTATCTTCTGTTTATTTCAATAGAACAAAACTGTGTTTAATCAAAGTTTAAACAACAAGACCCGGAAATGCTGTTTTAACCAAAACAAGGGGAATAACATTGCGTGCAAGTTTGATTCAAGGAAAATTGTTTTCATGACAGTGCTGGCCTTTTAACAAAGGTATTAACATATAAGACCAAACAAAATATATTTTCATTGTGTCTACATGTATGGGTAAAGTTGCGGAAGTTTCTTTTTTTGTTGAGTATACAATATATAGCGGAAATACCCAATATGCGTTTCTTTTTCATTTCAGTATAGTTATCATAAGTCTCAAAAACATGCTTTACAGAAATTATAATTTTGCTCTTTTATTTAAAGGACACACAAATGGTAAACATTGATTCCTTATATCTTTATAATCGATATTGTCGATTGTTTAATCGTTTTCTATAACTTGAGACCCATAACAGTTGTTTAATCTGGCTCTTTACCTTAAAATGGGAGATAACTCTGATACTTACATTGGAATGCACAAAGCAAATAAAAAGAAGATCAACCGAGTCACGCCGATGATTTAACATTCAGCTAGATGTGCATAAGGCTAAAACTGTATTTTTTTCAGGCTCTACAAGAGGGACTGATACTAATTTCAGCCTTACACTATTGAATGATTGACTCATAGCAAAAATAAAAAGTATCCACATCGTTTTCCTGCAAAATCGGAGACAGTAAGAAAGAACTAACAACTGAAGCATGATTTTCTTTTAATAACATCTTTGTTTGATGTTCACACAAAATTTCATCGAAATATACCGAATAATAAAACAATAAAGCACAGTTTAAAAACATTGGTGTGAAAACGAAATTCACAAAACGGAACAAATGTAAAGGTAAGACAATAGCATAGATTCAGCAGAACAGTCGATTCAAATACACAGACAAATATTCAAAACCTCGCTAATATCTCATGTGTCCAGCGTTACGCCGAATATACGCAAAAATGCGACGTCACATGCTTCTGACGTAACGACTGACGAATTCTGGAGGTAATGTGTTCCATTCGCGGATAAGTACTGCTACAAGGGCCTGAACACTTTGGATAGGGTCATCCTGACGTATACGACGCTCAAATATGCTCGATGCTTCATCGTCAGAAGCATGCGACGTCGCATTTTTGAGTGTATTCGGTGTAATGGTGGACACATGAAATATTAGCGAGGTTTTGAACCTTTTTCTGTGTCTTTGAATGGGCTTAGACTGCTAAATCTGTGCTGTTGTCGCTAATCTTTCCATTTGTTAAGTTTTGTGAATTTCGTTTTAACACCTATGTTTTTAAAGTTTGATTTATTTTTTAAGCATTCGGTATATTTCGATGAAATTGTGTGTGAACATCGAACAAAGATGTTATTAAAAGAAAATCATGCTGCAATTGTTAGTTCTATCTTACAGTCCCAGATTTTGCAGGAAAACAAAGTGGATACTTTTTATTTTTGCTGAGTATATATTAATTTCAGCTCTGCGAGAGGAATTGCGTCAAACCTCCTTTTACATTGAAATAAGAACGAAATTATAATATCTGTAAAGCAGATAGTGATTAAAACTCGCAGATATAGTTTCAAACTCAATGCTTTGATACACCTACTCATTATGTTAATTATATTTTTAAAGACCTCTGCCACGCATAGCCTAGAATACGCGCAAATGAATTTGCCATGCAATTTACTTGCTAAACTTATTTTTACCAGCATATATACCATATATTAGATTGAATTATATATACTAATTTCAGGCTCTACAAGAGGGAATGATTGACTCATATCACCACTTCATCATAAATAATCTGGTAGGTTGTGATCCCATCGTTTTTCAATTATTATATATTCGATTTATCGCATATTTATTAATATATACTCAGCAAAAATAAAAAGTATCCACTCTATTTTCCTGCAAAATCTGAGACTGTAAGAAAGAACTAACAATTGTAGCATGATTTTCTTTTAATAACATCTTTGTTTGATGTTCACACAAAATGTCATCGAAATATACTGAAAGCTTAAA
Organism: Cyrtodaria siliqua; assembly: GCA_037043455.1. Taxonomy (NCBI): domain Eukaryota; kingdom Metazoa; phylum Mollusca; class Bivalvia; order Adapedonta; family Hiatellidae; genus Cyrtodaria; species Cyrtodaria siliqua. The sequence goes on from JAWPHD010016624.1 coordinate 10,099, forward strand.
ACATAAAACATAAATCAAACTTTAAAAACATAGGTGTGAAAACGAAATTAACAAAACTTAAAAAAGTAAAGATTAACGACAATACCAAGATTTAGCCCATTCAAATACACAGAAAAATGTTCAAAACCTCGCTAATATCTCATGTGTCCACCGTTACACCGAATACACTCAAAAATGCGACGTCGCATGCTTCTGACGTAACGACTGACGAAGCATCGAGCATATTTGGGACGTCGGTTACGTCAGGATGACCTCATCCAAAGTGTTCAGGACCATGCAGCAGCAAATGTCCGCGAATGGAACGCATTAGCTCTAGAATTCGTCAGTCGTTACTTTAGAAGCATGCGACGTCGCATTCTTGCGTGTATTCGGTGTAACGGTGGACACATGAGATATTAGCGAGGTTTTGAATGTTTTTCTGTGTATTTGAATCGACTTAGACTGCTGAATCTGTGCTATTGTCGTTACCTTTACATTTGTTAAGTTTTGTTAATTTCGTTTTCACACCTATGGTTTTAAACTGTGATTTATTTTTTTATTATTCAGTATATTTCGATGAAATTTTGTGTGAACATCAAACACAGATACTAATAAAAGAAAATCATGCTACATGTGTTAGTTCTTTCTTTGCAGGAAAACAAGGTGGATACTTTTTATTTTTGCTGAGTATATAATACGTTATCAAATATATATATGGGCAAGTGATCCTGAATTAGCCCTTGGCGATCTAAACCTGGTTTGGGCTTCTGTTATTCCCAGTTTGTCAGTCTGTTGTTTAATATTGTTGTTAATAATTTACGTACGCAACTTGACCTCTATAAAAGTTCAGCTTCATTTTTGGTTACCGTTTTGTGTAATATAATCTTTCGACCACTCACCAATAAAATAACCTGTTTCAAAACCTTATTAAACAATTTAGATAAAGAAGGGGCTAATTTTTCATTAATAATATTCCGTTTATATATAGATCTGGACCGCCTGAACGGTTTGGCTTTTTGGTAGCCCTCTTTTAAGATCAGTTTCTTCAATGGTAACATTTAATTCTTCAAACATTTAGCTCATATCTCTCAAAAAAATCTAAAATATCATCACCAGGGACAAAAAAAAAGGGTTTCAACTTGCACTCCCGTGCGCAAAAGAGGTCATCACAATCAACCAGCTATCAGGTGCCATTGTAACAACTGTAACATGTACATTAATGATTCTTACAAGTTCACACATAATGTGAAAAAAAAATATTGACTCAACTAAATGTATAAAAATGTAAATTGACTTATAATTTGCAAAATAGTGACTTTTAAACAGAAGTCAGTATTAAAGAGAGCTGATTTACTCATCACTAACTAAATTGTAAACATAATTGCAGCCGCCTTTAAAGGTTCCTCAATAATTATTCACACAAAAATCACATGCAAAAATGAACATCCAAAAGTAGATGAAAGCGCTACAATGATAACATATTAATGTTCGATTATTTATATAAGCTTTATATAGTTTGTTCCAGCTATCATGGAAAAATGTTATCTATATATATACATTATTGTTGTTTTCAAAAAGTGATGGACGAATGAACATTTTGGGTCCTGGCGAAACTGACATTGTTCCCATAGCAAGTTTTTCATACGTTTCTTTAAGCCTTATAACTGACGGAATATCCAATCAATGCAACAGAATAATATGCAGACTTCAAAACTTTACTTTTTTGCAAATGTTTTCCCATGAATTGAATTGAATGTTGTTTAACGGCTCATCAACACAGTACAGATTATTTAGAGCCGCCCCAGAGAGAGGGGAAGGATACATAGGAATCCGGGAACCTGCCCTACTCTTATTATCGAATAGATTCCTATGGTTCTTTAACGTGCTCGGTTGATAGACCGATACACGGGACCGCCCGGTTTACGTCCCCATCCGACGGACGAGGCTAAGGAAAAGAGGCCATGACGGGGATTGACAAATGTGTATAACAAATTACACTATTGTTGCTTCCATGAGCCTTTCCTTGACCCGGAAAGACAAATGAGTATAACAAATTGCACTATTGTTGCTTCCATGAGGCTCTCCATCACCCGGAATTACAAATGTATGTAAGAAATCACACTATTGGTGGTTCCGTGAGCAATTCCAAGACCCGGAAATGATTGGTGTTTTCCATGAGCCTTTCCATGACCCGGAATGACAAATGTGTATAACACATAACACTGTTGGTGCTTCCATGAGGCTCTCCATCACCCGGAATGACAAATGTATGTAAGAAATCACACTATTGGTGGTTCCGTGAGCAATTCCAAGACCCGGAAATGATTGGTGTTTCCATGAGCCTTTCCATGACCCGGAATGACAAATGTGTATAACACATTTCACTATTGGTGTTTCCATGAGCCTTTCCATGACCCGGAAAACCACTGACTAGAACGAGCAGCCTTACAGTGCGATAAGGAGCGCATGCAGTTTGTTTGCGATTGTTACAAAGAATTCACTGTATTAAAATACAAAATAAGAATGCGATTTAATCGTTACAGCTGGACCTGTGGAAGCAAATTGTAGGCCAAATCATATTAAACACAATTTTCCTTTTTGAATGATACATTCGACTCAGTGGGTTCCTTTGCTATTTTTTGCTCTGGTTGCATTACTTTTAGAATAATATTATGTATTTCTGTTTGCAGGACATCGAACTATTAGATCTAGAAGACTATCGTCACAACTTCGTAAATTTGACTGGTTTTAGAATAGTCAACATGAATGACGAGTATACACAGTCCATTCTCTACGACATACAACTGTACAAAGAAAACACACAACTTTCTATACTCAAGGGTTCTTCAATACCGGTAGGTCTACAACATCAAGTAAAACAAATTACATTTATAAGGTGTGTTATGCCGTTGCTTATATGTTTTGATAGCTGCTATTTACGTGTTCCAGGTCAGGCTGAACTGATTTTTTCTGGTCCATTCTCAGCAGTTATTATATAAAAAATAATGATCTCAGTGCAACGCGTTTAATAATGACTATAACGAGAAACTACTGTCCGGTCGCTACCATACATTTTATGTTTTCGGGAGAGCTATTAAAACGCTGATATGATTGCGGAATAATTTTAAAACTCCGATTTAAGGTTGATTATTGCAATAAAAACATCTAATTCACATAAATATGAACATACGTAATGTATACACTACGTTTATTAATATATTCATATATAAAAACCTTAAGAAATTTTCTTCGACGTTTACACTTGTCAAAAACAAAGTAAACATCTTTTTAAAACAACAACAAAAAACAACAACACTCAAATCATCCTTCAGCCTATTATTATTATGGCTTATGCATTTAATTTTTATATGGTCATTGATGTTCTATAAAATATTTTGTTTTAGTATTTACAGATTCTAAACTAGTGTTTGTTCTTCTAAATTAACGTACACACGGCAATCTTGGGTTATATATCAAATTCGATTATTAATCCTGTATCATCTTGACTTCATATAATTAAATATTTCAGTTGTCTTCGTTATCCTACCAAATTTTTTTAAATACTGAGAGGAAAAAGCAACGCATAATCAAAAAATTGCCTATACTACACTATTATATACTTGTAATACGTTCTGTATATCAGGACAAGACCATAACAAATGGTTTCTTCCTGGTGACAGGTGTGACAAAGAGGCCAATTGCAAGTTTTTCTTGCACGTAAAATTCTATGAATAATTCTAAGTTGAAACAACTAGAAGTTGATTTGAAAGGTGCCATGTATTTCAATCTTTCTTGCTCTATGATAGCTCCAACAATAATTTTGTACCCATTTAACAAGAAGGTTGTTCTGTATTTTTATAGTAGTTCCATCTTCATTTTCAATTTTTGGGATTATTTTACTAGTTTGGGATTTTAGAGTACAAATTTACTTGGCTTTTCTCTTTCTTCAATCTACAGATTCACCTGATTTTTTTAGAATATCATCTCAAAAGAATAATCTTCCACTTTTGAGATCTTATTTTTTGTCCGAGATACCAAGCTTGACTACTATAATTATAAATACATTAACAACAAGAACGCACACAAAACAGTGTTAGACATTATGTATGAAAACAATTTAATTGACTCTTTTAGAGAATATACGTGGCGCAAGTTTTTCTGACTCCCTTCTCTCATTATAAATAACTGTATAATTGATACCAGCTATAGGTCTGATCACTCTATAACAATACTAAACTGTAGCTTTACACAATTTGTGAAAGGCAAACCCCTATGGAAGCACAATAATTCCCTATTAAATTGTGCTTCCATAAGGGTTTGCCTTTCACATTTATGTAAATGCTTCGAGAAAACCATTGTAAAGGTTAAAGCGTTTCTGTGTTGGTTACGATCTATAACCAACATTATCTTGAAATAACTTGTAGCTTCAAGAATTGAAATCCGGCTTAAATTTTCTGGTTTTACTCTTAAATCATTACTTCAAGAGGTGAAGTGTGACGTCCTTCAGATTATTTTACTCTTTAAGAAGAGCTATTTCATTATCATTTTGAACAGCATTTGTCTTGAAATAGCAGCTCCACCAGTCACGCTTCTTCTCATTGAAGGTGAAGGGTGCCGTCCCGGCTGAAGCTTTTGAGACTGGGATGCCATGTGACCGGTTACAATGTAAACTGACCATTGTAAACGTAAAGTGACCGTTTACAATGTAAATGTTTATTTTTTAGATCATCTGAAATTCTTTTCTGAGTCTGGGGCTTCATGTGACCATTTACATTGAAAACGTTTATTTTTAAGATTGCAAAATTGCAGAGTGTTTTTCATACTTAATATATATATATATACTCGATGGGGGTATATTCACTACATCACAACTTGCCACCGGGTTGCAAATTGGCATCTTACGATAATCGAATAATCATAATATATTGCTTTTACATCAAAAGCATGTAGTTTACTGCATAATTTACAAGGGTTAGATATACTTTAAATCCGCTTTAGGTTATTCACATCTCTTTTCATATATGTGCCAAGTATCAATGAGGCTCCATGCCTAGATTCAAGAATGCGCGGTGGGGGAGGGGGGAGCGGGGGAGGGGGTATTACAAGTAGTATATATAGATGAGGGAGGAAGCATGGAGAGTTTTTCCCAGGTTGGGTATCTCAGCGATCTAAATGTGTTAAAGGCATATCATAGATAGAGTGATCTAAAAGTGTTAAAGGCAAGAATATCATAGATCGAGGTATCTAAATGTGTTTAAGGCAAGAATATCATAGATCGAGGTATCTAAATGTGTTAAAGGCAAGAATATCATAGATCGAGCTATCTAAATGTGTTAAAGGCAAGTTTATCATAGATCGAGCTATCTAAATGTGTTTAAGGCAAGAATATCATAGATCGAGGTATCTAAGTGTGTTAAAGGCAAGAATATCATAGATCGAGGTATCTAAATGTATTAAAGGCAAGACTATCATAGATCCAGTGATCTGAATGTATTAAAGGCAGCATATCACCGTAAGAAACGGGCTTGAAGTTGTGATATGAATATCATATATCGAGAGATCTAAATGTGTTAAAGGCAGCATATCATAGATCCAGTGATCTAAATGTATTAAAGGCAGCATATCACCGTAAGAAACGGGCTTGAAGTTGTTTTCGCCAGTTTTTTTAACGATGGTGTGACTTGGGTTGAGAGCGGTGATTAACAAATCTTAATTTATTGTTTAATTTATTGGTGCGGCGTCGGCGGGAATAACACACTGAGGATTTGACATAAATTAACTCCTGTTTGAATGGAATGGGCTTTTTCAGCAAAATACCCGCCTCAGCCCCCATCCCCGACGCCTCTGGATTTAGACCCCGCACAAAAACACTCTTACAGAAACAAACGCTACCTTGGTAGGAAAGCTTCAAACCCCGAACCCATAAAAATGTATAAAATACCCCGTGTGGCCCATGTTGTGAAGATGCTAGAGTGTAACCTCTGGGGCTGGGCCAAATGTGACCCCACAGGGGTACATGTAATATATGATAGCTGTGTGCCTTGTAGTTTTCCCTATACAAGTATATGAAAACATGTGACCCCTGGGGCAAGGTCAAATGTGACCCCAGTGTTACCATTTGAATAAACTTGGTAAAGGACCATCAGCTTAGTAAATGCAAAATATTGAACCTCTGGCTCGTGTAGTTTCAGAGAAGAAGATGTTTTTATTTATTTTTACTATTTACATCTTTGTAAAACTGTGACGCCCGGGACAGGGCCAAATTTGACCCCAGGGTAACCATTTGAATAAACTTGGTAAAGGACCATCAGCTTATAGTAAATGCAAAATATTGAACCTCTGGCTCGTGTAGTTTCAGAGAAGAAGATTTTTTTTATTTATTTGTACTATTTACATCTTTTTAAAACTGTGGACAGGGCCAAATTTGACCCCAGGGCCACCATTTAACTTGGTAGAGGACAATAAGCTGATAGCAAATGCAAAATTTTAACCTCTGGATCTTGCAGTTTCAGAGAAGAAATCAGATGTGTTAAAAGGTTTTCCTATGTTACAAGTCTATGTAAAACATGTGACCCCTGCGGCGGGGCCAGATGTGATCCCAGGGTCACCATTTAAACAAACTTAAAGGACATAAGCTTATAGTAAATACAAAATATTAAACTTCTGGCTCTTGTAGTTTCAGAGAAGATTTATTGATTTTTTTAACATGCAAAATCCCATTATACAAACTTTGGACCCCGGGGACTTCATTTGAACAAACCTGATACAGGCATTGGCGATCATTTTAAAAGAAAGATCTGTCCAGAGGTTCTTAAGAAGATGTTTTAAGGTTTCGATCATATATGGTAATGGCGGCCATCTTGGATGTCGCGCTGACCTATTTAACAAATCTAAAAACCATTCATCTAAGGATCATCCATGTTAAGTTTGGTCAAAATTGCACAAGCAGTTCATGAGAAGTTGTTTGAAGCAAAAGTTTACGAGGACGGACAGTGATCCCAATAGATAATCAAAGCACTAAAAGTGCTGATGGACATACTCTGAAAGTATTGATTCCGAAAAAAAGCGGGTTTGCATACATATGAACATTTGTGAAAAATAGTATTGAAATCGGATGAGGCATTACCAAAGTTATGGGACCGGACGAAAGGACACTTGTTAATCAGTTAAATAAATTCACAAAACCAATTTTACAAAAACAAATCTGGTATATTTTGAGACGTTAGAGTATAGCCAGTCAATATGGAAAAAAACAGTAAGCGTCACCAATACCCAGTTCGTCTACACTAGCTTAAAATCCTAACGGTAGAAAAGAAACTTCACAGACCTCAGTGTGACCACCGCCTGCAGCCATGACAGCTCGGCATCTACGGCCCATGCTTCTTATTAGGCGTTGTATGCGATACCTGGGGTATCGCGAGCCATTCCTCAATGAGGTCTCTGATGAGGTCTTGACGGGTGTTGATGTTACGTCTACCGTCATAGACACGGCGTCCAATCTGATCCCACACATGCTCAATAAACGGGATAACGGTTGGCTGCAACACCTCATCCACGTAGCGTCGTGCTGTCAAATTACCGTCAATTACTAATAGATCTGTCCTGTATCGCCAATATATGCCCGCCCATACCATTACGCTTCCACCTCCCCAGCGCGGAGCCTGACGTACGCAGCAATCGTCGTACCGCTACGTCGCCACACCTTACGACGTCCGTCGTACATATCAAGACAGAACCGGGACTCGTCCGTAAAGAGGACGGTTTGCCATTGTCTCTGTCGCAGCCAACCGTTATCCCGTTTATGTAGAATCATGCTGACGTCACCATTTTTCAGCATGACAACGCTAGGCCTCACTCTGCAAGACTTACATCAACGTATCTCGATGATAATAATGTTGAAGTTTTGCCTTGGCCAGCCTTCTCACCCGATCTAAGTCCTATTGAGCATCTGTTGGATCAGATTGAACGCCGTGTCTATGACGGTAGACGTAACATCAACACCCGTCAAGACCTCATCAGAGCCCTCATTGAGGAATGGCTCGCGATACACCAGTATCGCATACAACGCCTAATAAGAAGCATGGGCCGTAGATGCCGAGCTGTCATGGCTGCAGGCGGTGGTCACACTGAGGTCTGTGAAGTTTGTTTTCTACCGTTAGGATGTTAAGCTAGTGTAGACGAATTGGGCATTGGTGACGCTTACTGTTTTTTTCCATACTGACTGGCTATACTCTAACGTCTCAAAATATACCAGACTTGTTCTTGTAAAATTGCTTTTGTGAATTTATTTAACTGATTAACAAGTGGTAACTTTTCATTGACGGTGAGTATACATGTAGTTTGATGTAACGGTAGTCAGAGCTAAATTCCTTAAGTATAAATGCTTTTAAACACAATATTGATAATGGTAATAATGGTGATAGAACTTAATAATTATAACTATTCCACCGTAATATATGTATTCATTCTCTAAATGAAGTATGTTTGTTTGTACTCTTCTCTGAAATAGTGTGTGTTGCAACCATAAAGGTAACACGGACATAACGTTAACAATGGGTCATAAAGGTAACGACTTTCGGTCATAAACAGCGTGTTATAAAGGTAACAATGCCAATGGTAATAAAGGTAACAACTTTGGCCATAAAGTTTACATCATTTTTTGGGGGTCATAAAGGTAGCAACATCTGGACATATATAGATTCGAATAATATAATATATATATATATTGTATATGTAAAGGATGGACAGATAAGCGCTTGTTGCCATGCGAATGTATTAAGATAAAATACGGAATACGATACATTTTCACACTTTCAATTTTGCGAAAAGTCTCATAAAAAGGATAAACTTCAAAGAAATAATGCAGAGAGAAATTAAAACCGAAAAGTTTCGCATATTTTCGTGTGCGCATTTTGCGGTTGGGGAGGACTTCTGGTGGTGACAAGTGCATTTTCTGAATGAACTATTTGCTATCCGGTGTTGAACATCCGGTGTCTATTTATTAGTTGCTGGCTGTGTAGGCGGTGTGCGATTGTGTCGGCATATGTGGTGCGGCTCTTGTGCGCGTTGTCTCGTGGAGATAAAACTTTAGATACCCATATAGATGTTTTATGTGTTTATGGGTCCTGGGCGTGGGGTGGGGTCTTTAGTGGTAGGGTTGGGGGTGGGTTGTGGTTGGGGGGGGGGGGGGGGGGGGGGGGGCGTGAGTAAATTGTGGTGCCTTGCGGATGGAACTCCTATGCTATATGATGGATAATAAGAAGGATAGCTATGATATCAACTTTCAAAGACTATTATATCAAATGAATAGTGTTGTCTTGCTCTCTGAGTACTAATGTTTATTCTTTTAGAAAATGGCTATATCTGAACAAAAACTAGTCACAGATAAACATTGTTAGCAAAACTATAAAGATCTCATTTGTTGGCATATTTGGGATTTCTATATCCTCGTATTAATCCTCATTATTAATGGACATATATGAGCTCTTATATGATTTGAGAGACAACTTCAACAATGTCTGAATAAACTTCAGACCTGGTTGGATGAAAATGTTAAATTTTTTAAATCTAAAACTAATTGTATGCACTTTTGTCAACTACGTAAACATCATAAAGACCCACAACTAACACTGAATTAATACCAATACCAGAAGAAACAAACTCCACGGTGCCTTAAAGCTCTAAATTTACTTAAAGTTGTTGAAAACACTAATTGGGGAGCAGATCGTATATACTTTTACAACTTTATAGATCTCTTATCAGATCCAAGCTGGACTACGGCTCAATAGTAAATGGATCGACTCGCAAGCGATCCTGTACATAATCAAGGATTACGAATCGCCTTAGGTGCCTTTCGTACATCACCAGCCGAAAGTCTATATGTTGAACCATCAATGTCTCATAGACGGAACAAATTGTCCTAGCCCGGTGCAGGATAGGGCATACACGTTATACTCATTCATATTAATTACAAGGTGAGCAATTACCAGAATGTATACCCTGCTTTGCACCGTTAACCGGTCAAAGAATGTGTAGACTTTGAACCTATGCGTCAGAGGTACTACAATGTTAATACTATGAAAGAGTTATTTGAAACTACAGATTTTAATGTTGTTTTAGATTTCCTGATCATTATAATATGTTCTTATATATTTTTACTTATTTATATACCCGTTGACGCGCATTTGTTGATTTACATATACAGTTTATATTACTACCATATCATCCCTTATTTGTAAATAGTTTTATCTTTATATATTTACATTAATTTTTAATTACTACTTCCTTTCTTAAACTTTCATCAGTTTTTGCGCTCAATATGACCTATTTATGTGCCGTAAAACACCATTCATTCATTCATTATTGTACCCTACATATACGAACAATTAATACCAGATGATGAACATTCTTAGTTCTATGATGACAACATATTTCTTATATGAGCCCATTCATATTGGCTGCCATTTTAGGGTAAGAATATTGTAAGAATAAGTATTGTCTGACATGCAAAAGGAACACAAATCACGTTGAAGAATTTTAATAAACATAGAATTTGTAAGTCAAGGGAATGAAAAATAACTGAATAAATATATATTTCGAGATGAACAGGATTTTTCATTTTCGGAGGACGATTTACCCCACCCACGTTTGAAGTGGCATTTAAATTTTACAAAAATCACACATCAAATTACATCTTACATAAACATGACATTGATAAGTAAAGGAAATGAATGTTGACAAACATTTTAATTGATCATTTTTGGGGTTTGATTTACTCACTTTTGAAGTCATTGTCGTTAGGAACAGCACAAGGCATCACTGGTAGACCAAAATATATCGGTTTTGACACAATTAATCATCTGAAATGATTTTGAAGATGATTTGCAAAAATATACAAGGTAATAGAGAAATGAAAGGAAGTATATGGCAAAAATTATTTTGGGGCATTTTTTTTAATTAAAAGATCAAATTCAAAAGTGTATGTGTACAATAATGCGTAAAAAGAATTTAATTATTTTTATGTTGCGTTATATCGGAAAGATTGAAGGAAGATACATATTATTTAAAAATTTAGTTTTTGTACAAAGGTGTAGCTATTTAAGAAGTGATCCACCATTTTTTGAAATAATGCGGTTTTAAACGCCGAAGTAAAAGGCATTTTCATTCACGCGCATAATAATGTAAATCTCATTTTTTGAAGAGGTTTTTGGGGTCAGTAAAACTGTAACACTTACACTCATGAATCTTCATATGTATACTAGGTGAGAGAAGAATCTCTATTACTTTTGGGGTCAGTAGGTCAAAGATCAAGATGTTATATGTAAATACGCATTCTGGATGATAACTTCGAAACCATAACACATGAAACTTCATAGGTACATTGTCATAGGTTAGAGGGGAATCCTGTTGTTTTTGGCAGAGGGCATCATGACCTTATATGGAAATAGGCATTCAAGACGATAGATAGCTTCGAAACTATAAAACCTACACTCATGCAATTCAATATACTTTACCTTAGGTGAGAGGAGACTCTTTATTCTTTCTGGGTTCAATGAAAATATCCATTCTGGATGATGACTTCGAAACCTTAACAGTCATGAAACTTCACAAATAAATTGTCTATGTGACAGGAGGAACTCTATTTGCCAGTAGGTCAAAGGTGTCACTATGACTTTATATGGAAATATAACACCTTAACTCATGAACCTATGAGAGGAGACTCTTTATTCTGTCTGGGTTCAATGAAAATATCCAATCTGGATGATAACTTCGAAACCTTAACAGTCATGAAACTTCACAAATAAATTATCTATGTGACAGGAGGAACTCTATTTGCCAGTAGGTCAAAGGTCTAGGTCACTATGACTTTATATGGAAATATAACACCTTAACTCATGAACCTTTATAGGTGCATTACCCTAGGCCAGAGGAGAAATCCTTTTATTGTCTCCGCTACCTTCTTAACCACTTGACGAAACTTGTCATATATGAAGATGTCTGGTTGTGCATATCGTTCGATGATTTTTGACGGAGTTGTGACCCTTTGACATTTTCTGTTGTCGCCGCTACCTCTTGTTGGAATTTTGCGAAACTTGATAGGAAGCATCGGTATGAAGTCTAGTTGTGTACGTCTCGTTTGAGTTCCGGTTCAATGATTGTTCAATGATTGTTGACCGAGTTATTGCCCTTTGACATTGCATGTCGTTGCCGCTAATGTTGGGAACCGGACTAGTAAATTACTATCGGTAATCGAAAAACCAAAACCGATCATCAATCGGTTTTTAGCATGGTAAACTTGTTCACCAAGCTATAGTTACCATGTTTTTTTCACGAATCCTAACTACAACCTCACTGATGAATCGACGCAATACCTGAAAAAGAAGACCATATTTTAACTAGTGCGAATACAAATAAGGTAATGTCATTTAGACATTTCAAATAATTTCCTCGGTACATTGTTAAAGTTATATATTATTTATATAGCTATTTCATCTATTGTTTCATTGTTTAGCTGTGCGTTTTCTAAATAGATCAATCATCATCATCACATGATCATCAATTGATCTTGCGTAAAATATATTCATACGCTGTATTGTTCTCAGAACTTTTCTAGAAACAGCTTAAATTATAAAATTGTTCCAGTTCACGATATAAAACACTATCAATCAAAATGTGAAGCTAGAACCATTTTGTTAATGTCTAAAGATTCAGATCACCTTATAGCTAGGGTGGACTTGCACGTAATATGCTAAAATTAACCCTGGTGCGTCACCCAGGATAGCACGTATTACTGTGCAGAATGAATTTCTTTGCAAATAAAAGATTTTATAGGCTCATTATGTTTTGGTCATGTAGAATAAAATATTAATATTTGTCAATTTTAAATCGGACACCTATAGACCCCCATAAAAGGCCTGATGTAGTCCCTTTTAGATTTAAGTCGGAAAACAAATTGTGTGTGTGTGTGTGTGGAGAGTGGGGGACTTTTTTAAAGATGTTTACGACTTTTATCTATGCGTCAATTTGGTAGAGGTAGCGGTAGACCTCATCTGTTTTGAAACAAACTCGTAGAACCACAGTCCTGCCGCGCGTTAGTGAGTAGCTGTCAAACATTATTCAATGTGCAAACGCGTAAGAATCGGGACTCGAACGTGTGACTGTAGCATTGAGAGATATACATTACACAACAAGAGTAGATCTAAACACAAATATGTTACCTTTTATTACAATTTTCAAATTACATGCAAAACTGATTGAATTATATTCTGTTAAGGCCAAAAAGCAACAAAGCAACACAAAAATGAAGGGGTAAAAGTTGTTGTGTCGAGGGTAAAAACGGCGATTCGGTTGAGTGACACAATAATTTTTGTTTAGGTCTAAGGTAGTAAACGAAATTTACCGTGACTTTGGTGATTATTGTCAACAAACGCTTTTAGTTGAAGGTCACACTTTTTGGAACACGGAAGCTTCAGGGAGAATTTGTCATTTTACAGTGACATTCCATGTTTAAATTTGTATATTATAAATCTTTGTGCAGCGGGGGATATGGCTGTCTTTCAGCTACACTCTCACTACTAACTACACTCGTGTTCATTTGATTTTAATCATACTTGCATAGTAGGTCGATATCAATGCAATGTTGTTTCCTATTTTAATTCATCTATGTTGGTCTAAGGGTCTATGAATTACCTCCCCTTGAATTGGCAAAATTAGCTGTCTTGACCTTTATGACGCTATATTCATTTCTAATGACTCAAACTCTGATAGGTGATGACTGGTGATGTTTTTTGATACACTTTAACACCTGTGAAGATAATGAAGCGTTTCGAAGATTAATTTTCATTATAATTAAGCATTCCTTTTGTTCCCTTCTTTATTCCTGTATATACCTTACCTTATCTTGTTTTAATCGCCTTAGTTCCAGATACATTAAACAATGCATTGATGTATTATTACATGCACTGATGTATTGTTATTAAGAAGAGTTGACACATTTTCAGTCCATCCATGTCATGCGTGATTGGAAAGAAACCTTTCATTACATGTATGCACAGATCATAGTTCACCATGCTCTCAGTACCTTCGGTACTTTGATTTGTTGATGCAAAGACGCAATATTTACATAAAGACGCACTATTTACATATACATTATATTATAACACCTTTGCTTCTTTATGCACCCTTTAACGTTGAGTCATCTTCTGTAGCACGCTAGTCTGCTTTATACTGTAGTAGACAGTAGAGTAGCGGCGACAATATTTGTGAGACGGAAAGAAACAGCAAAAACAATATTTCGCTTCCGCTTAATCGGGGAGTGCAGCAACCTCACAAGAATAATTAAAGGACGACGTATGAGCTTCGGCCATTAGTGTTGAAACGAGTTATGAAGTACTTAGCCCTTCGGCCATTAGTGTTGAAACGAGTTATGAAGTACTTAGCCGTACATAATCTGTGTAAAACATTTGGACTAAACCGTATATAAAACCACATTGACTGGTCCATGTTTTGAGATTTGTGTATGAGACTGAACCATTATGAGTTGATCATTCATGGAAGCTGCTTAAGTATTTATAGACATTTCCTAGAAAAATGGACTATCGGGAAGAGCAGGTTCGAATTCCGTAATAAGTCGACATCAACGGTAAAATAGACTAGCATTCCGATTTTGTAAAATTTCCTCGACTCATTCTTTAAACCGCATTCTGTACTGTTTGTTCGAAATAAGTTTATTTTTAGAACATACTATATCTACTAAGATCGAGCCCTTGATTGAACATTTCCTTCCGTACGAGTACAGCTTACGAGTACAGCAACACAGTGAATCAGAGCAGAAGAATTTTTAGAAGAATTGTTAAACTCGTTATTTTGCAGTTCAGCCTTATCTCTAATCAAGCGTGAAATAAATCAAACAATGAACATATTATTGACAGGGTACTGAGGAATTTTGAATATATAAATCATTTTTGCTCACAAATAATTACACACATTGCAAAAATTTCGAGAAAAAACATCGCCACATCAAAATGGTAATCTATTCCTGTTACTGTTCCCCACACCAAAATGAATATCAATTTTGTTTAGCCAATATAACCCCCTCCCTCCCCCCTCCCCCCCCCCACCCCCCACGCGCCCCATACTCCATTCAGTTTGACAGTGATATAAAATGTGTACCGCACGTAGGATTTGAATGCATTTCAGTTGTATTTAAAACAAAACATATTTCTATTTTTTTTTCAAATATATCGCTTTGAGCAAAACATTAGAAAATGTTCTATCATTGATTCCTATTTCTGTTATTGCAGTATCGATGATTCCTATTTCTGTCATTGTAGTGTCGATGATTCCTATTTCAGTTATCGATGATTCTCTTATTGCAGTGTCGATATTTCAGTTATTGCGGTATCGATGATTGCAGTTATTGATTCCGGTTTGGTATCGATGATTCCTATTTTTTTATTGCAATATCGTTGATTGCTTCCAATTTCACTTATTGCAGTATCGATGATATTATAGTTATTGTAGTATCAGTGTTTCCTATTTCAGTACCAGTGCGCTCTGATATTTGACGCCGTTTACCTTTTCACAAAAGCGCTGATGGATTTAAACCGTAGTGTTCTCTTCAGTACTCCAAACTCTACTTGTGACGATATTATACCTTGGTCTGGGGGAAGAACGTTGTATAGTTTTATAAATACGGTATGATTGTATTCGTATACGTTTTTGAAATATGTGCAGTGATATAATTTTACTACATAATGAATATATCGTAAGTCTAATCCGGTTGTTATAAATGTTTTACTCCATATTTTATTATATTTTTATAAAAAATTAATATTTCAAATGTTCCAATTCAAGATAATCATGTAATAGCAATCCAACTAGTGTGCTAGTTCCGTGTTTTTCAGGTCGAACATTTGAATTCACGATAGCTTTTGAATGAAATCAGTTATAAATGCTCAATTCTGAATTAAACTCGATATCCGTTTTAATGAATACTTTTTTCCTTCTGTTTTTGTTTTAGGTTCAGGTCGACGGTCTCACCGGGCGGTTGAGGCTGAACCACGGACGACGGTTGGACTTCAAACTTGATATCATGGAACTGGGAGAAGAGGGCCTCCAACGGGTAAGGCTGTTAAACACTAACGTATCATGTTCAGAAAGTAAAAGAAGAATATAACGACAATAAATATGATGTTTACTAAAACATACCACATACCACAAGTCTTTTAAAATAATTTCCAACGGCGAGGCTTATTTTTCAACGAGAAACCGAAGATTGCTTGAAGACCTCCACTGTCATGGCTCTGATAACAAAAGAGGAGATGGCATACGGCAATTTAATGTAAATTAACAAAGAATCTGAGAACGTTTATGTTTGTCTATTTTGTTTTACGTTTAACAGGCATTTCGATCTCTGTCCAAAATGCTTGAACGTAACTAATGTACGTCATCCTCGGCCAATCCCGCCATTCTTCGGGATCCCGCCTCGTGTGTTTCACGGCACTTCGGTATGTTCAAAATCTTGACATTTTGATCGCCGGAAGGCAACGGACCCGAAAATAGTGCACTGTTGCTATGTAAACATTAGCCACACGTGTTGATGTATAATTTGCGTTGAGTGTTTATTGATATAAAAGCAGCAGTGATAACATCTTCATCTGTACTGTAAATAACATGTAACGCAAATCATACATCAACACGTGTGGATTGTTTAAATAGCAACAGCTAAGCAACAGTGCACTTGTACCGTTGCCTTCCGGCGATCAAAATGTCAAGATTTTAAACATACCGATGCGTCGATATACACACGAGGCGTGATCCCGAAGAATGACGGGATTGACCGAGTTTTCGCGATTGCATTTTATTATGTAAGCTAAGCATTATTCACCAAACCATTTTACATTTAAGTGACTTTTACCTCGTTAACACGATAGGGCCTTCATATTTTAATCCGATCATTTCCAAACTTGGCCAGATTGTTGATATCAATAAAAGCTCGGACAAGTTCGTAAACCAGCCATATAGGACCCGTAACACCTTGATTAGGTTAATTATGCTATATTTTGCCTCGTTAACACGATATGATATTCATGTTTCATTAGAACTTTACCAAACTTGAAAGCTCGGGACAAGTCCGAAAACCAGCCAGATCGTTCCACCGGATTATATCCCTTGATTTTCTTAAATATGTTTGCTTCGATAAGACGACAGTGCCTTCATTTTTCAAGTTGAAAAGCCAACCAGATAGCACCAGTAACACCGGAGTTATGGCCCTTGATTTAGAGAATTATGCTATATTTTGCCTCGTTAAGACATTCATTTGTCATCTGATCTTTACCTTACTTTGCCATATTGAGAATATCAATGAAAGCTTGGACAGGTTGGAAACCCAGCCAGAGCGAACCATTAGCACCGGAGTTATGGTCCTTGATTTTCTTAAATGTGCTAAAGTTTGCCTCTAAGACGATAGGGCCTTCATTTTTCATCTGCTTTTTACCAAGCTTTGCCAGATTGTTGAAATCAATGAAAGCTCGGACATGTTCGAAAATCAGCTATTGATTTGCGGAAAAAGTCCCTCGGTCATAACTTGGAAACCATTGAGATCCCAACCATGTATACACATATTGAGCATGAACAGACGGATACAATCAACCAACCAGCATCGGCCCTGGGGTTCTATCCCCACCTCTGAGGACATAGCATTGGGTCATAACTTGGATACTGTTGATTCCCTCCCTAGAACCATATTATATACTTTCTGAGCATAAACAGATGAAAAAAAAACCTACAACCAGAACCTTGTGGACGTCAAAACTTGAAAACTGGCTATGTACGAGGTCTGTTCGAATAATATGTGGACTTTTTCGATATCGTACACATTTTTTGACGTTAACCTTTAAGATTTATTGTTGTAATAAAAATCAAAATAAATCAAATGATTTAAACACATAACCATGTCTTGTACGCTGTCTTGTATGCTATGCTCTCTTTGATACACTTATCTAACAGTTGTAAAATATTTAATGCAAACCATGAATAATACAATAATCTATTCAAATTGAAAGTCACTTCATTATTGATAACGTGTTTCATCGTTTATAACATTAGGTTATTGTTGGTTTTCAAGGCAGCATCATAGCATACAAATGACTTGCTCCATGGCGGCTACAGTGGGCGGTAAAAACTTGTTTCAAATACTTTTATAATCTTTTCTGATACAAAAGTGAAAATGTATTCAATTGAAATTTAATAAAAGTGTATTACTTATTGTCTACGTAATATTTTCAAGCCCTCGTATACATCTTTAACACTGTATGGCCTTCATTTTTTATCTGATCTTTAGCAAACTTGGCAAGATTATTAATATCAATGGAAGCTCGGAAGAGTTCGAAAACCAGCAAGATAGGACCTGTAACACCGGAGTTATTGCCCTTGAATTAACGAAAATGCCTATATTTTGTATGGTCAACATTCTGAATAGCGCCTCTATTTTGCATCCTCCCTTTAACAAACTTTGCCGGATTGTTGATATGGATGCCAGATCGGACCAGTAACACCGAAGTTGTGGCCTTTTAATTATTGAAAATGTGTTAACTTTTTTATGTCAACACTCTAGCAGCTGTCTGATCAAACTTGGCCAGACTGTTTTTTCATCCGATCTTTACCAAACTTTACCAGATTATTAATATCTATAAAAGCTCGGACGCGGTCGATAACCAGCGAGATCGGACCAGTAACAACCGGAGTTATTACCCTTGAACTAATGAAAATTGCTTTATTTTGTATGGTTAGCCTCGACCTCTACATTTACTAAACTTTGCCAGATTGTTAATATCAATGAAAGCTCGGACGAGTTAAAAAAAAACAGCCAGATCGGACCAGTAACACCGGAGTTATTGCCCTTGAATTAACGAAAATTTCTATATTTTGTCTTGTCAACACTCTAGCGGCTCAATTCACCGGAAATTCGGATATCTCCATTCGATGTTCGGAATTTCAGTCACATGGCGCAAAGTAAGGTATGTGTATTTGATCGCTAAAGCACCACAATCATTAGTGATTTTCTGCACATAAACCACTCATTATTGACTCATTCATTGGAAACTAGATCGGATTTCAAGGCTACAAGAACGAGTTTTGAATGGACGTGCGTGTACGTTGGAATAGGTGTTACGATAGAAATATTCATTGCGACAATCCTGTTTTTAAATTGTATCAACAACCGCGCTTTACTTTGCTTTTCTACAGTACCAAACACATTCACGCCCGCCAGCATCGCTTTAAGCGGAGGAAATTGTTCAACAATTCATCATTGTGCACGATTATTTTTGCATTGAAGCGTTTTTCAAAATTCTAAGAATGTCATGTGCTAGCCTACTGACCAAAGCAACTATTCCCATACTGTGGGCATCGACCGTCAACGCATGTTTGAGAAATCTTTTCTGCCATATGTATATACTATATTAATAATACCCAGACGTTTACATTTATCTTGTGAATTTCGCAGACCATAGATATTGATATCTGACGAACGCATGCAAATTTCTAGACACAAATATGGTAAATTAAAGATTTATCTGAAAAAATGCACAGCAATACAGGCGTGCACTGCAGGCGTCCTATGAAATAGAACACAGTCAAGGTGTATATATTGGTCGTTTTGAGAGATGCCTATTTATTTTTAATCATATTATTATAATTATTGTTTAAACTTATGTTAACTAACACTCGATAACATCTAAATAAAATCGCGAATGTCTTGCGCTAGCTAAATGGACCAAAGCGACCGTTTACAGAATGTGGCTCCCCGTACTTACTTATGTTTACAAACACTCGATAACATCTAAATATAAATAACTTACCTGAAAAAGCACCCAACATAATTGACCTGTCTGGGAATCGCAAGTTCAGCACTTGAAAAAAACAAAACAAGTAGGCCAAATTTACTGAAACTCAATTAATTCAACATCGTCTAATTCAATTGAACATAGTCTAATTCTACTGAAAAGAGGTATCATTCAAATGAAGAGAGGTTTTATTGAACCTTTTTTCAAAGTCGCGAATGTCTTGCGCTAGCTAATGGACCAAAGCGACTGTTTACAGAATGTGGCTCCCAGTACTTACCTAATATTAACTCAAGAAATACTTTCATTTTGGCAGAGTTATGTCATTCTTATAAACTTTAACCTGCAACCTAATCTGGCTCACAACTTGGCAAAAGGGCCTTTATGGCCCCTGTGGCCGCGATAGTGCGTC
The DNA here is from genome assembly GCA_037043455.1 of Cyrtodaria siliqua. NCBI lineage: Eukaryota > Metazoa > Mollusca > Bivalvia > Adapedonta > Hiatellidae > Cyrtodaria > Cyrtodaria siliqua. The sequence continues at coordinate 30,334 of JAWPHD010016624.1, forward strand.
GTAAACATTCTAGCCTCTCACCGCTGCGGGTTCGAATCCATTTGGCAGCTCAACTTGTCTAGTGAGTTAGTGTCGATTCTTAAGGATAGCCGGAAGTATACAATAGTGGTTCTACCGCAGGAAAAAGGATATAGTCGGTTTCTACCAAACAAAAATGAAATCGACTCAGCAAAAATAAAAAGTATCCACTTTGTTTTCCTGCAAAATCGGTGACAGTAAGAAAAAACTAACAATTGTAGCATGATTTTCTTTTAATAACATCTTTGTTCGACGTTCACACAAACTTTCATCAATTACAGTTTAAAAACATAGGTGTAAAAACGAAATTCACAAAACTGAACAAATGTAAAGGTAAGACAATAGCACAGATTCAGCAGTCTAAGTCGATTCGAATACACAGAAAAATATTCGAAACCTCGCTAATATCTCATGTGTCCACCGTTAGACAGAATACACGAGAGAATGTGACATCTGATACTTCTGACGTAACGACTGACGAATTCAAGAGGTAATGTGTTCCATTCGCTGACAAGTGCTGCTGCAAGGTTCTGAACGTTTTGGATAGGGTATTCCTGACGTATACAACGTCCAAAATTTGCTCGATGCTTCATCAGTCGTTACATCAGATGCATGCGACGTCGCATTTTTGAGTGTATTCGGTGTAACGCATGAGATATTAGCGAGGTTTTGAACATTGTTCTGTGTATTTGAATGAGCTTAGACTGCTAAATCTGTGATATTGTCGCTAATCTTTACATTTGTTAAGTGTTGTGAATTTTGTTTTCACACTTATGTTTTTAAAGTTTGATTATTTTTTAAGCATTCGGTATATTTTCGATGAAATTTTGTGTGAACATCAAACAAAGATGTTATTTTAAAAGAAAATCATGCTACAATTGTTAGTTCTTTCTTACAGTCTCAGATTTTGAAGGAAAACAAAGTGGATACTTTCTATATTTGCTGATTATATTATCTTACATGTGCTAAAATGACATAAACATACATTTCAAACACAATAACTTGGCAAAAGATTGAACTATGGTCATAAAACTTTATGCAGTTCTTCTTTTTTAATTATGCAATGCCGTCGATATGCCCAATAACGCTGACTTTCATTTCGGCTGAATTATGCCCCTTTTCATAAAACTTTAACGTGCAACCTAAAAATTGGTATATTTTATACCACGTTGTTAGTAATCAAACGTCCGGCTGTTCATGTTTTAACTAGGCAAGCTCTCATCTTTAAATTTACCTACCAACGATTTTGTATTCAGCTAACGATTTTGTATTTTACTCTCGCGTAGCGTTTTATATATGAAAGAAACCTTAGATTTTGCCCGTCCGAGATATTTTGTGACGCTTGGTTTTAAATACATCTGTCTTTAAAAAAAGAAGATCTCAGATGATCTAGACTAATAGATGGGACCTATGGGATATGCAGTTGTTATCGATGGTCTCCATGACGATGAAATGAAACGTCGAGTCATGCGAATCAACCCAAATACGTCGCAAGATTCAAATGCTACTGCCTCAGCAGAACAGAACCTTCGAAAGAGGTTTCAGTTAAGAACAGGTCATCATTATCAGAATGATGAACAGACACAAGAACAGCCGGAAGTTGACCATTTAAAGAGACAACAAAAATGTTCTAATTGTCCTATTAGTGGACGAGTAAGAAAAAAAAACGTCATAGGCCACAAACCCAAATTCTAATTTGTTAAGGATCCAGAAACAAAAATTGACATCGGAAGTGACGTGTCATTAATCCATCGTGACGTTTATGACAAATTTAAAGTCCTACTTTTTCAAATAAATGGTCAAACTTACCAAGTCAACATGCTAATTTAAAAGAAACTAGGAATTTTTATCAATCATTGTATACACATAGACATGTAAATTTAAATGAACTGTTTAAAGACAACAAAACTTACTAGAGAGCTACGAAATAGAAGGCCCAATAGAATTATCAGAATTATTATTTTGTTTGAAAAATGCACAAAATCTCAAGAGCCCAGGCTCTAGTGGTTATACCATGGAGTTTTACAATTTTTTCTGGAAAGATATAAGAATTTTCCTCTTGAGATCTATTAACCATGGTTTATTAAAAGGAGAACTTTCAATCAAGCAAAAAGAAGGAATTATAACATGCATTCCAAAAACAAACAAAGATAAACAATACTTAAACAATTGGAGACCAATTGTATTAAATTGCTCATATAAATTAGCGTCAGCATGCATTGCGCAGCGTTTAAAAAAAGTTTTACTAAGTTCTACTTATAAACGATGATCAGACTGTTTTTTAGGCAGGGCGATATATAGGTGAAAATACACGTTCTATATACGATTTGTTTTATTATTCTGAAAAAAATGATATACCTGGACTACTTCTTATTGTAGATTTTGAAAAGGCTTTTGATACACTTTCATGGTCATTTATTGATCAGGTATTATGTTTTTTTCAATTTGGACAAGGAATAAGGAAGTGGATAAAGGTTTTCTGCACTGATATAAAATCTTGCATTTCCGTTAATGGTCACTTATCAGAATGGTTTTCTATTCACCGAGGCTGCCGACAGAGAGACCCGCTCTCCCCATATATTTTTATCTTATGTGTTGAAATATTAGCTATACTAGTTAGGACAAATAAAGACATCACAGGAGTCAAAGTAGTAGACACTGATCAGTATATGTAATTTCTCAATATGCCGATGATAATTCCTTGGTATTAGATGGCACTGAAAAATCATTTAAATATGCCCTAATTGTTTTAAAATTCTATACAGAAATATCAGGTCTAAATGTTAATGTTGATAAAACTAGAGTTACATGGTTTGGGAAAATTAAAGGCTCAAAGGCTAAACTTTGTAAAGATGTAAATTTGAATTGGGATCAAGGAGACTTTGTGATCCTTGGTATCATAATGTCAACGAACCTACATAGTCTAGTCGCATTAAATTACGATAGAAAAATAAAAGAAATTAAATCATTACTACTATCTTGGTCAAAAAGAATACTCACACCGATTGGAAAAATTACTGTCATAAAGAGCTTAGCTTTATCAAAATTAAACCATTTATTTTCATCTTTACCAAATCCACCTGACAGTCAGATTAAAATACTACAAGATATGTGTTTTAATTTACTATGGAATAATCACCTAGACAAAATAAAGAGAACTGTTGTAACCCAAGATTATGAACATGGGGGATTAAGAATGATTAATATTAAACAATTCATATATTCATTGAAACTAACATGGATTAGAAGATTCCTAGTTGGAGATAAAAAATGTATAAAAGTCCATTTACGAATAAGATGTTATTTCTGGGTAATGATTATGTAAAAAATAAATTGCAAAATATATGCAATCCCTTTTGGAAGGATGTATACACGTCTGGATACTCTATTAAATGTTAAACCACTGTCATGGAAACAATTTCTAACACAGCCGTTATGGTACAACAGTAACATTAAGATCGGAAGATCAAGTGTATTTTATAAGAGATGGTATGACAAAGGTATTATATTTATTAATGATCTAATGGATAACAATGGTAATCTGCTTTCTTTTAGACTATTTATAGGAAAGTTTAGCATACGTCCAAATTTTATAGAATATGAAGATATGACTGCGGCAATTAGTGAAATCGTTCAGAAAGAAAAAACCTCCCCATTTGTTTATGTCTATATTAAGATATGCTTTAGTCTAGCTTCTGTAAATATTTGTTGTATTATTTTTAAATACTTATTTGACGCATATTTTATCATATAACTGTACGGTTTGCTGAGGGGTGGCCCACCCCGACCCTCACAAACCTATGACGGGGTGAATAAATGGATCACCATTAATTTGGTGATTGAAATTTAAAAAAAAAAAAAAAAAAAAAAAAGTTTCAGCAGTTGAACGTCGTTTTTGTCTCGCCTTTTCGAAGAAAAGAGAGACATAGGTGAGACATAGGTGTTGCTTTTCCGGCGGCGGCGGCGGCGTCAACATTCAAGTTTTACGTTTAGGTAATTTTCTCAAAAACTGTATATACTAGACCTTTCAAACTTTGCTTATAGTTTGTATCTAGGGTGGTACATCGCAAAGGGCAGATAACCTGATAATTTTTACCTTCAACTTTGGTGTTTACGTCACTTTTTCACAAACTGTATTCACTACGTTCTTTCAAACTTTGCTTATAGTTGTATCTTGAATGGTACATTGCAACGTGACAAAGCAAATGTGGATGTGACCTTCACCATCCAAGCAATGGGCAGATAACTTTAATTGTTACATTAACATCACTTTCTCATCTTGTTTCATGCTGATCATTTCAGAAAAAGTCCAATATCAATATCACTTACAGCTTTCAAGAAGTAGTCGCTACAAACTTGTTTTTAAAAATCTATGTTTAGCCGTGGCGGCCATCTTGAATTTCCGGCCGACCTGAAATTGTGCTAGGATCAACTAGACATCAAGAGCAACATTTCTGTGAAGTTCATGAAAATCCGTCTAGTAGTTCATAGGAGTAGTCACTACAATTTTTTACTATACAAACTCTATGTAAACAAACATGGCCACTGGTGCCTAGGTTTAATTTTGATTCAAAATAATTTTCGACAAGGATCAACATCATGTCATGCTGATCATTTTAGAAAAAGTCCCATATCAATATCAATTACAGTTTTCAAGAAGTTGTCGCTAAAATTATTTTTTTAAAAATCTGTTTTTAGCCATGGCGGCCATCATGGATTCTTCTGAATTTTGCATGGATTTTTTTTTTGTTTTACAAAGTCGACAAAAAGACGCACTGTAAATTATCGGGGAGTTCGCAAGAAGATCATAGAATATATCTATCACCTAGAACAACTTTTGGGAGGGTATAATTTATCCTCAATAGACAAGCAGAGATGCGAGGATTTGTTTTACAAGACTGTACAATTTTTAGATAAGATAGGAGGCCGGAAAAGAGTAATTAAATTTAATTACATTTTCCAGAAGATATTCGAGCTATTAGAAATAAAAAAAGAAACAAAACCAATTAAGACAAAAGCTACTAGACTTTTTCTCTGCTATTTTTGTTTCATCAAAACCGTAATTATTGGGGGAATTGCTCCAACGATAGCTATGAAAACAGGAACTGCGGGGATTAATACCAATGCAGCGGTACAACCAATTATCCCACTTGTGATTTGTAACCCCGTGTTAATTCTACCGCATAATTTGTAACTAAGTCTGTATGCTGCCGCTTGTCGAGTCAAGTAACTAATTAATTCCTCCTTGCTTTTAATTTCTTTCATTATAATAGTTAGATTAATTGAAATATTTAGAAAATAATTGCTCATGTTTTTCGGCTTATATTACCATTTTTTAAAAACTCATCGATTATACCTTTATTTGTCAACTGTGGACTATTAACTGCGCATTTATCGCCGACGTGGTGAGAGAAACAGCGCCAATTGTGTTCTTGACCAGTTCGTGTGGGAGGATCCATTATGATATGGGCAGGCATTTCGATGCACATCAAAACACCGATCGAGTCCATACAAGGCAACATGAATGCACGACGATATCAGACGGACAACATTCATTCAACCTGTTCTTATAGCACACATTGCTGCAAACCGTGGCATGCAAATCGTCCAAGACAACGCCCCGTGCCATGTCGCCAGAGCAACATTGGCAATAAAAGTCCTGACCTAAACCCAATCGAGCATGTCTGGGACTTATTAAAATGAAAGTTACGGGCCCATTCTCAGCAGCTGAATCTACGGGAATTGGAGCGTGACGTCAACCACGCAAATCTTTCAGCAGTATCTTCACAGATACATATTGTATCAATGAGGAGTGGTTGTCGAGGGCACACACGTTATTAACATACAACAGACGTCAATTAACATGATTTTGTGACTTTTGAATTACCGGGTGGCCTTATTCATTCCTGCGGAAGATGTCAACTCTTTATTTGTTTCAAATAAAAGTTTGTTTGTGTTGATTTGTAATGAATTCTGCTTTCTTATGCGATCAATAAATTCACGAAATTGAATTTATTCTTTTTTTTAATTACAATTTATTGAGGTGACTGATTAGGAATTTTGCTGAGTGTATTGTTATATCCCACACAACCCCCTAAAATCTTCTTGTACTTTGAAGAGCCTTTATGAATTGGCAAACCAGATAATTTTGTTGAATGCATTTTGAGATAGCTTCGAGTATGCTTTCCCATTGTTGTGCTTTGTTATCAAATCAATAAACTTTCAGATCTAGCTGTTTACCCTGTCTAGCAATAAGTTGTTGATGACCAACAAGATTAGGTATATCAATTTGTAATAACCGTAGCGGCCATCTTTACTCACTTTGTAAGAATGTCTATGTTGTTGTAATCCTTCTTCCAAAAAGCTACGATGCCCAGTTTCTATACTACTCGCAAGCATTGCCCTAATTTTTTCTCTATCCTTATATAATTCGTCCTTATCTCTTTGAAGTTGATATTTTTGCTGTCCATATGTTTCTTTTTTCAATAGGTCTTTTTCTTTGTTCATTTGTTTAATTAGGGAAGCTTTGTCTCGTCCAATTTGAATGACTCGATCAGAAAGCCTCGAAAGTATGTATTTTACAACATATGTCTCCAAGGTGTCAAATACCTGCTCACTGTTATTGATGTATTTAGTAAATTTGATTGGGTTATTCCTGTCCCGAATAAATAACTAAAGCTTTCCAAAAGATAATAAGCACATGAAGACACTGTAAATTTCTTTGGGTTGATCAGGGAGTGGAGTTTTAAGCAATTCCTTGATGATAATAATATTAAAATGTATCACACGTTTAATTTTGGAAAAGTTGTAGTAATTGAACGATTTAATTAATAGAATATTGAAAGAGAGGATGAGGAAATATTTAACAGCGAACTATACAAATACATATTTAGACGTGCTGCAGGCGATGGTTGATAAATACAATAATACAAAACATCGGAGTATTAAAATGAAACCGAGTGAGGCCAGCGATGAGAAAAATAAAGGAATAGTGTATTTCAACTTGTACGGAAAGATGAAAATTAATAAAGCTTTGCCAAAGTTCAAAATAGGAGACAAGGTTAGAATTTGCAAATATAAAAGAATGTTTGAAAAAGGTTATACTTCAAACTGGACCAAAAATATTTGTAATTGGTGAGATTCAATATACAAATCCTGTGACGTACAAAATAAAAGATTTGAACAAACAAAACACTGATGGCTTCTTCGAAGCTTCTATGAATTGGAAATGTTAAAAGCTGATCAAGAAATATTCTAAATAAGAAGTACGACGTGATTACAAAAAGAAACAAGCATTGTTTAAATGGAAAGGTTACAAATGGGATTAAATAGTTGGGTACCGTTGGGTACACTGTCCGTAACTTTAAGCTTATAAAACGGAATTCAATCGCGGTACAAAAAAAGAAAAAATCCACTTCGTGCGTTTGAACTCGCAGCCTAAACTAAAATTACCTTTTCTTTACACTCGCAGTAATAATAGTGTGCGTGAGCTTAAAGTAGTCGGACATCGCTCCCGTCTGAGCTAAGCGGGCTATACATATTACTCAATACATACTATAGTGAACACCTAATGCTCTAATGGAAGTCACGTGATCGCAGAAAATGTAAATATTGTGGGTCCCACTTTATTTACATATAATAATTAAAGCTTCATTTGTTTTCCAAACTCACGAATGTATTCCTACTTTTAGGGTCTATCCTCATGTTTTCCTGTATACATTTCACTGAATAAAAGTCAGGCAGTTATTTGGTTATGCTCAATATCTGCTTACTTACGGACAGTGTCCCTTTAAGGACATTCAAGATATAAAAGTGCGTTAAAGAGGTTTGGGTCGTGTGATTTAAAAAGTTGCACCCTTCCAAAAAGGTAGCAAGTACATAAACTGGGGTTCCGACTTGGTGTAACAGCCGAGACTAAAATCATCTGCGATGTTCGGTTTGGAAGATATTGATTACCCGATCTGCAGATGATTTATTTGGGGATGATTAAAAAAGTAGCTAGTCATATTATCAATTATTTATAAGTAGTATACAAACGAGGGGTTCTGGTGCAGTTTTTTCATCCGGGGGTTGCAATGAGTTTTGAGCTTGCCGGCCAACACATTTACTGACGCATTGTCGAACAGGAAATACAGCTTTCATAGAAAACAGTTAACCCAAAAACACGCAAAGGGGTGGCGGTGCACCAAACCTCCCCGCCATGAACTATTCTCTAACCAACCAGCATTAAGCTACAATAGGCAATATAAGCAAAACACAAATATGCTGGTTTATATATAAATACAATAAAAAACATAAAGCCAAAAAGAAGGAACTCAATGCCAAAGCAACAAGAGAATAACCGCACGACAAGGCAAGATTGCAGTCAAACATCAAACGTAACCACTGTGACATACCATGAACAATATAAAGTGACATTTCTCCTCATCATTGAATGTTTGATACATATTTTTAAATCCTATTTTACAAACATTTAGATCTTTGTCATATTCAGCCAATTTGCCAATTGAGAAACCATTTTTCAATTCAAGTGGCTGGTGCACTTTACAAATAGCTTTTTCTTTTCAATTGCAAATTATCCTCAGAATATACCTCACAATTGGTACAACCGTAGACCTGACGGAATTGGTTAATTGCTTGTTTCATTGCTTTGTTCTTTGCATGCATCCATCAAAATACTGATTTGAATTTGTTTTTATTTTCACTTGAATGATCTTTGAAAACCGCGAGATTACTTCATAGTCTGTGTAAAATATCAATCAATTAATTGAATATTTAAATACTTGCCTCCTTCTTTGCGCTTTCAGAATCTGTAGACTCTGATTCCTTCATCTTGAATAAATTTCCCGCATTAGACATACTTCATAAGTCAAAAGTCATAAGTCATAAGTCATAAGTCACAAGTCATAACTGAAAATATACGTATAGGCTTCCGCAGAAATGGCTCAATTTTTCAGATGAACTTTAACATTTATGAATTTCTTGTTATAAAGTGTACTGTGATTAAAACGTATACATCATCACAGTTTTGTCCTTCCTCTAACTAACTTGTTTTTTTACAAAATATCTTGGGATTAAGTGTGCAGTATATACAATATTTAGCGAAAATTCCCCTAGTTGCGTTTCTTTTTCGCTTCAGTATATTAAAATGACACCTATTGTCAATATATACGGGTTTTAGAAACCTTGGTAAAAGTCACTTGTACAATGAAAAATAGTTACCTTGGGGAAAGATGTTTGCGAGTAATTACGATGTTTATTTCAGACTGGGATGTGGACAGTAGGAACAGGTGCTAACATTACTTTACATCGTTTTATTGGAACTGGAGTGTTTGGAAACAAAACTCTTATTGTGTCAACGTTACTGGTACGTATAACTTACTAAAGGTTTGTACTCACCCATTGACAAACTCATATAGTCTTTATGTTTGCGATAATGTTACATAATGTCTTACAATGTAAAGCGGAGTTATTTTGAGCGTATTTGTTTTCATAGGTTCATCTCCCTTGATGAAAACAGGAACCCAATTTATTTATTTAGTTGTTTTTTTTTGGTGGGGTTGGGGGAGTGGGTGGGGGTGGGGGAGGAGGGGGAGCATTATGTCAAAGGTCACGGTCTCAGTGACTTTATAATTGAAATATGCATTCCACACAATACCTTCAAAATCGTAACATCTACACTCATAAACCTTCAAAGGTACATTGCCATAGTTGAGAGGAGGAACCTGTTGATTTTGGGGCCAGTAGGTCAAAGGTCAAGGTCACAGTGACCTTATATTGAAATATGCATTCCGCACAATAACTTCAAAACCTACACTTATATATAAAACTTCAAGGATACACAGGACTTGTCGAAAGGATCAACTTTATTGTTTTTTGGGCCAGAAGGTCAAAGGTCAAGGTCGTCAGGATCTTATACGGAAATGATGACTTAAAAACCATAACAGACGTATGAAACTTCATAGGTACATTGTTTCATTTATAATATTGCATACAATATATTTTCTTTAAGCCTATATTGATTTAACTTAAAAATATAATATCATATTAAAAGTATAATGAATTGCGAATGTTGTAAAAAGCTTTTGGGTATTATCGATCACCCTGGAGTGCGTTTAGATTGTATTTTATTTGATGTAATTAATAAAAAGAAGCACTGTCAATATTGTGTCGGAAGTAAGCTTTGTTACATTTGCACTTATGAATGCATTAATTGAAATGGTAAGTATGAAGTTAATGATAAAGAACGTATCTGTTTCAATTATGGGACTCATATTGGATATGACCTCATTGCAGATTATATTTACAATCGCAAAAAAAGCATTTATAATAGGAAATATCAGTTGGAAAAACATTTGGTAAAATGTAATTTGTCTCCTGTGGAAAGACACATATTTGAAGATTTTAGATAAAATAGAAGGTCCGAAATTAAGAAATAAAATATTTCCAGCGTATTTATATTGTCCCGGATCAATACCTGGTGGCGAGACTTTAAGTTCATCGATATCAAGGGCCGCAGAATATACAGCTTCATCCTATTTAAATGTGTTGTTGGAACGTAGCGTCGCTTAAAATAACGCATTGCATTGCGTTGTTGTTTTGCATCTGACGTTTAAAACGACGTCTTAACAGTTAACGTACATGACGTCAGAGGTTTATATAGCTTTTTTCAGACCACCCCAATAACCAGTCAACATTGGGCATTTTAATAAACCATGTTAGATACATCAATTAAATTTGAATACATTTTTAAAAACATATTTATGATATTAAAAATAAAAAAATAAACAAAAGAGAAAAGTACAACAAAATTTGGAAAAAGGTCGATAAAGATTTATGATTGGATATCACGCCCATTCAGCTTGAATTGATTTATATACATTTTAAAGGGTTCTGTAAAGTTATCTTTTTTTTTTAATCTCTAACATTTTATTAAAGGTAATTTTGATTACCTCATCGTCATTTTCCTGTCCTATAATTGTTTGGACATATGAAAGAAGTTGTTTAAAACTCCTATGATGTGTTTTCAGCAAAGTATTTTTTCTGCTGTTTTTGTTTTACGCACTAAAACAGCAACTACTGGATCAACTGCACCAACTACAGTCACGAAAACAGGAATTGCTGGAACTAACTAATACTAGAACAGCACCACAACCAACACTGTAACCACACAATTAACTACGCCTGTATGCAGCCACAAGTAAAGTTGATAATTATTAGAAATAATTGAAAATAATTGTTCATGTTCTGTTGTAATATTCAACATCAACGCAACCTCCTAAACTCTTCTTAAACTTTGAAGAACTTTATGCAAACCAGATAATTCTTTCAGTTTCTTAAAAACACTTTGAGACACTCTGGATCAGCAGACGTCTCATCAAATAACTTGATTTTTGCATTTTACCGTCTAATTCTTTCCATTTTAACAAAGACAAGAGAAGTTAAGATAAGTTAAGTTATATCTAATATAACTATCTCTCATTTGATTTCTTAACTGTTTTTTTTTAACTTTGGTTTATTCATTAAAATAATAATTAGATAATACTCTGTTATATAACATATTATATGGAAAGTCCAAATTATGATACAAAGATAGAACAAAGTAATTTCAAGCAGATGCAGACTCTTGCTTTAGAATGTTAATATGTGGTAATTCAGGATCTGGATCTGGTTAACAAATACATTAGTTTATATGTTGTTGAAAGCTTTAGTGTATTATGACAAGATTTACTTGTTTGCTAAGAATTTAGAGCAGACTGAAAAGAGATTAAAACTCCCATAAAAGTTCTATTAGAATGTTCAAATGATGAATTTATCTTTGTAAATGATTTAGACTCCGATACTATGTTTGTGAACGTAATCAAAATGATATTATTAATTATTTTATCCATGCAATTCATTAAGAATATCTGATTACACAACTCCTAAAGACATTCAATTAAATTATTCTCATTTTATCTTCTTTTCAACTCCAAGTAAAAATGAAATTGACATGCATTCTGGAGAACAAGACGTAGCGCAGAGAATTTGAATGATTTTCAGTTATTTTAATTTGTTAATGAAAGAAACAAATATTTGTTCGACAGTACTTGTTTCTATTGTTATAAAGACAACTATAAAATGCAGTCTATTTTGGAACTAACTCTCCTTTAATAGATAAAAAGAGGCCAAAAAGGGCGTGTATCGATCTACTGGCTGTACAAATTTAACACTTGGGTCACCATTTGAACAAACTTGAAAACGGACAATAAGAGTATGGTAAATGCAAAATATTTAACAGTTGGCTTGTAGTTTTAGAGAAGAAAACCTTTTTAAGATTTCCCTATATATGTCCATGTAAAACATGTGACCACTGGGGAGGCGGCAAAATATGATCCCATGTTATTTTATGGCAAATGAATAATATTAAACTTCTGTCTCTTGTATTTGCAGAGAAGATTTTTCAAGTTTCTCGTTTTCATATATCTCCAAAATGTGCTAGAGTCAATGTTATAGGTATATCGTTTATAAATAATAGAAATGATAATGGCCCAAGTATGATCCCTTGTGCACATGTTATGGGTTTATGGTCTGATATTATTTTATTGCTGCATTTGTAAAGCTTCAGTTTCTTTAAGGAGTATATATTCACCAAATCGAACGCTTTTCGAAAATCTACCATAACACATCCTATAAATGTTCTTCATTTATTGCATTAAAACATTTATCAATTAAAAGTACCTGTTTCGGTCGAGTGGCCTGATCTAAAACCACTTTGAGATTGATATAATAATTTAAAGAGTGGACTTACCTTGCTTCCAAGTGGTTGGACATATACACACTGGATAAGCTTTTTTTTTATTTAATGTGGGTAATATAGAAATTGGACGGTAATTGTTACCTTCATCTTTACAACCACTCTTAAAGAGTGGACTAACCTTTGCTTGCTTCCAAGAGGTTCGACATATACCACTGGATAAGCTTTTATTTATAATATATGTTATACTTTCGGATATAATATTAGCTGATAATTTAAGTAAACGAGGACCAATACAATCCGCCCAGTTACTTTTTATATATCAAGCGAAGATACAATTTTTCTCACAAAACTTTCCTCAATATCAGGAATGGTAAATTCAATATCACTTGGCACTTTAGAATCGATATATGTTTGAGATCAACAAAAGTCGAAACTTGAATATTTTCCTGCAATTTTGATGCAACAGTAGTAGTAAATGCGACACTTGGGCCTCACAACTGCGCATGCACAGAAAGTGACGTAATCAGATGATGAAATATTGTGAAATAGCCATATTTCTGCCGATTGTGAAATAGTACTATTTTTAGAATATCAAAAACAGACCATATAAATTGGGGGACATCTACATCATATTATCAATTGTAATGAACAGCCAAGACAGATCGTATTGAATCATTTTAGTGGTGGACACCTTTCAACAAAGATGATGAATATTAGAGTTCGCTACCAGTTGGGACGTTACATTTTCGTAGAAGTAAAAGACTTTGGGAACCAACATTTTGACATTACGTTTTGTCAGATAGTCTATGTGAACCACGTTCTAACCAAGTAGGAGTTTTCGTTAACTCTTAGCCGTTATCAACAGTTGATGAACAATCTTCAAGATATACAGAATGCTATTGCTCAACACAATGAAGGGCGTCCATTTGAGACACCATTTAGGAGCGAACCGTTACGTTCAGGTGAATATCGGTTTTAAAGTAGTAGACCTACGCCAGTTCTGGATACCGAAAGGGAAAAGTGAAGTTCAGCCCACTCGTAAAGGGATTGCTCTTAACTTTGACGAATTTGACATATTGATCAAGTTGAAGGCCGAGATTGAACAAGTTATACCGGAATTGGACAAGACACAACCGTGTTAGATGGATTCAGACCATATGAACCTACACTAGGGTGTAGCGAGTGTAGCCTCAACGAATGTCACGATTGGTAAGCGTGTTTCAACTTGACTGAGTTACTATAAATAGTAGACTTTAACCGTCCAATGAAAATATCCTACAGGCTTGCTACAAGTTTGAACACGTAATGTGATATACATAGATATGACGATTGGTTAGTGTATCTCAACGTGACAGAGTTACTATAGTATGTCATGTGTGTCAGTGTATATAAAAAAGAAAGGACTAACGTCGGTACTTTTCATTTTCGACGTAAACTGATCACATCGTCAAAATGAAGCTACATCAATGTAAAGTCAGGAATAGGGTAAAGGTTTGAAGATATAGCGGTTATTCCCGTGTGGTTGCCGGGGTACAATACCAGTGTAAATCCCGCTAGAGGCAGAGGGGTAGGACCCAATCTTCATGTTCATTTTGTCATTTTTTTATCATGCTCATTCAAGGTTTACTTCATGACACCGCATATGCAAATGTAGAAACGTGGCTCCATCGTAAATGGAGTGTCTACAATAGAATTTGCAGCAACTCTGCAGTTCTGCAGGTTAGAAGGTTCTAGTCCCATTCTCCATATTTTACCTAGATGTAAATGGAGGGTGAGCCTGGCATGTTTGGCGCCATATAACCTTTCTTTTGTTGGTGCGCCGTAAAACCCCAATTCAATCAATCAATTAATCTCGAATATACTTCATTTTTCAATTAGGTGGGACTATTTACGCGCGCACGCATAGAAAGTGTCTATTCCACTTCAAGGAGCAGACTCCCCCAGAGGCCGTCATTGACCTCTGTCATAATCTGCGATAAATGGGTCAACTTTTTATGTTTTTTTTCTATTACTTCAGACGAATTTAAGAATTTTATATCTTTAAGCGATCTTTGACTCATGTTACGTGTTTTATCAGTACATTTCATGTTTTCATATAAAGATATAACAATTTAAACAAAAAATAAATGTTTTACAAACTATGGGTCAAAACAATTTAAAATAAGAAAATTAGTTAAGATACAAAAGTTGATACTTAGGAATTTTGTTCAGTGTATATTTTAAGTTAGTAATTTAATTTAAGGTTGATGCACTATTTTTAAACACGATTTGTTTAAAAAGACTCTGAAAAACTTGAAAAAAGCTGAAAGAACTATCAAAATGCCATGAAAACTAAAAGAAAATTGACAATTTACAAATAAATGGAGGCAGCCATCTTGGAACGATGACGTCATCGGGCATTTTTACCATATATGGCATATTGACAAAATACATTTTAAAATAAAGAAAATCACTGCAAATTTGCAGTGATTTTCTTTACTTTTAAACGTCATCATTCCAATATGGTGCAAGTTTTCAATAGGTCATATCTCATTAATATTTCAGGGCATTTTGCGTTTAAAAATGTCTCGTAAGGGTCCCATGCTACTTCTCACTCCCAGTGTTCTCACACCCAGTGTTATACGTGTGCCTTTGTTTTGTGAATTTATTTGGATTTATATAGCCAATGTAAGCCAATTAACAGACCATGCAAGTATATTGTTTTCAGTCCGAGGGCCTTCTTCAGTCGCTATAAAATCTCAACCTATTCCTGTTATAGCGTTTTTAGTTCAATATATACTGAAAGGAAAAAGAAACGCAGGGTGCGTATTTCCGCTATATATTGTATGTTTAATATGCTACTACTAATCGAATGGTACAGGGCGACATTAGGTCTGTCCTTTTAGAAAGAAGGAATGCGCATTTGGCTCAAGCAGGTGAGCAAACTTAGGCTTTAAATGTTGCAATCACTGAACTGGCTCAATTTTTCAAAGCGGAACTTCAGCATTTATGAATTTCTTGTTACAAATTGTACTGTGATTAAAACGTCTACAACATCACAGTTGTGTCCTTTCTCTAACTAACTGCATTTTTTTTTTACAAAACATCTTGGGATTTCCTTGGAATATATATGGAATTAAGTGTGCAGGTATATGCAATATATAGCAGAAATACGCACCCTGAGTTTCTTTTTCCTTTCAGTATATATTGTTTATAAATATTTCAAAATCATTACTATATGGATTAGATTTTTCGTATAATTGTAACTCACGTGTCAAGGTGGTAGTTACATTTCTGACGCAATACTGTCATAATGTCACTTTCTTATGCAGATTATTAACAAAAGAAATATTTAATATGTCCTATATACGGAACTAAATCCCGTTTCTATACGTTGGATTCTGGATTGTGCCAATGTTCATCTCTGACAACAGTTTTGTATAGTCATCATTATGTGACTCTATTACGGTATTCTCTTGAATTTCGCAATTCAGCTGGAGATCGTCATTGAGCTGGTTCTCGTATTTCATAGGCGTATTTAATCTTCTTTCTGGATCTGCCTCCTAGGTATATCCCGACCCTGTAACAAAAACTTCACCAACATTTGGAATTATTTCGTACCTTTTAGTTCTTTTTCCTGTTCTCCCACTAAATGGTCTCACAATAGAATCTGAATTGATTTGAAGTTCCTCTAGCACTAACCATGTCTGAAACGAGAAAAGAATATTTTTTAAATTCCCTATATAAGTCTAAGTAAAACGTAAAATCTCCATATACAAACTTCGGAACCCCCGTGGTATAGCCACTTTTGACTCTAGGAACTTCCTTTGCATAACTTATGTTGTCTAGGAGTTGGCGATCACATATAAATAAAAACACGTCAAAATCTGTTCAGTGGTTATTGAGAAGTGTATGGTAATGACGCCTAGTTGGCGATCATTTATAAACAAAAACTGTCTCAGTATCATCCATGTGAAATTTGCAAAATGTGTCAATCGGTTTCTGAGGATATGTCTTTTACATATATGTTGACGGACGGACGGATGAGGACGAAAAGCTATCAGAAAAGCTTAGCTGAGCCTTTGAGCTAAAAAGCCTTGATAACCTTCGGCCAGTGGACAGATAGACATTACTTCCAGATGTAAGTCAACATTTGACAGTAGATATAACTAGGTTAACTGCTGCCTTCTTGTTGTTTGTTTTGCGTGTTTGTTTCTGTGTTTTGTGGTTGACTGTCCTCCTTGAATGCATCCGATATTTTTATATTTCTTTACAATAGTAGATATAACTAGGTTCAAACGTACAATCATTATCAAATATATGGGTCACGTTTCCATAAAAAAACGATTTTAACAAAAGAACGCCACCATAATTACTGCTATCATTGTTAGTCATATGATGACTGAAGTAGCATGAACTGTAAAGAAGGATCGCACTTTTTTTTTACCACGACCTTTTTGAAAGCCAGTATAAAGTTTATTTGTGGACGTACAGACATGATATTTTGCACAACTGACCCTTATATATTGATGTGTTAATGCTTAATGTGAAACTAAGATAAAAACATCAGAGATTATATAATATGAATGAATGTCAACATTTTCACCTTTGCATTTCCGAACGCGGTAAAACCGCCTAAAAGTCGAATGATTCAGATCACATTTTACCAAGATACACTTAAAGCATTTAGCAGCAAACCCAAGCAGTGATTTTCGTGAATTAATTGCATCCTGAATTTAAATTAATAAAAATTCTTACCCACTCGTCGAATGGCGAACATCTGTGAGGCAATAAAATTCAACAATTTTCGACTAATTTCATTATTCAATAAATTCTTATTTATGTCAACAAATATAATAGTTTCTTTACCCACTTAAATCTATCTACCATTTCAATTTTTGAATCTGGAGGACTATACATATTACATATTAAAAATGATTTGCCTTTTTCTAGTACTATTTCTAACCAGACGCAACCAACGTAGATATAAAAATCGAACAGGAAAAATAGCATTCAAGGACGACAGTCGACCACAAACACACACAGAAACAAAGAACAACTTTAAAGATAAAGCAAGATAAGACATCACAAACACAAAAGGGTTTGTCAATAGGGCTACCGCCTTGGAACGGTCAGTGGCAAAAAAGGCCGCTTTGGGTTTAAACCAGGTTCTAGGGTTTACTCACAATAAACGGGACAGTGTAAATAAAAATATCCCCGCCGGGTTATAATCTTTAACAAACAAGGCAGCATTAATAGGCAATATAAGTAAAACGCTTAAATGATCATGCATATATACTAAAAATACAAAAGCAAGATTAAAGACCAACATCATTTATTTCCAGATCCTCTTTACATTAAGCATTTGTACCAGTTCGAACATAAACTATGATGCCTACGAAAAGATGTTTGAAATCCATTTATTTTGAAAACATTTAAATTTGTATAAGCTTTTAATTTTGTTTCAGACATACAAAAATATGCAAATCGTTATTTTGTGGCGCTGTTAATAAAATATTAATTTCAGCAAATTCACTCAAATAAAAACCACGTAAACCTTGAATATTCAAATGCCCTAAGCTTTTATTGTTTAAATTAAAATCAATTCCCTTCGTGCCATTTATATTATAATTATCAATATCTGCAGGAGAATTTATATTTCTCTGATTATTTGTATATAAAGTTGTGTTAAAATCTGATTCTGTACTATTAAAACTTGTATTCATTGTCTTTTCTGAACTACTTGCAAAACAGTTAAATTTTCAATGTAGCTTCATCTCTACGGAGCCCCG
>JAWPHD010016625.1:0-2500 GCA_037043455.1 Cyrtodaria siliqua
ACAAAGATTTTCAATTCCTGTAAAAATATGAATATATTACAAGATGATTTAAATACATTACAATCATGGTCAGATCTAGGGCTTCCGAGATTTAAATAGCCAAGTGTGAAACAATCATTTTGGTAATGATAATGCAGAATATATAAACAATATAGATATTGAAAATTCAGATTCAGAAAGTGATTTGGGAGGTATTATCAGTAAAACTGGAAAGCCAAGTAAGCAGTGTAGTGCGGCAGCAAAGAAAGCGATGCAAGGTCTCGGTTATTTGAAAATAATTTTTAAACACTCTGATAAAAAAATCTTTATTATTATATATACCAGTTATATACGTCCTCTATTAGAAATTTTAGGTGTGCAGGTGTGGAGGGGGGTCGATGCGAGCGAGGGGGAGGTGGCGGGGGGGGGGTGGGGTTGGTTGATTTATCTTAAGTCATATCTCTTTCTATGTTTAGAAAAAATATAATACCGAGCAACCAAACCAGTACCAGTGCTAAGAAATCTCAGAAAGACTTTCAGCTTTAAATAAGTACTCTCTTGAACAGAGACGTGTCAGAATCTCATCGAATGATTCAAGATACTGATTTGGACTCGGGATTTGAATATGGGACACAAGAGGTATTGCCTATTCCTTAAATTCCCATAAAAATGTAAATGTAAAACCGAACATACGGCAAAATACAGCGGTGTTTCGAATATTTGGTGAATCGTTAAAGACCTAGATATTAAAGGTCCAGCGGTTTACCAAAAACTCCGAAAAAAAACACAATACAAACATATGTACGCTCTGCTTTGAGTAACGAGTCTTGTTGATATTTAAAACATGGGTCAATTTGTATTGCCAGGAAGGCTATCTATTCAGGAATAAGATGGACATTCTTGAAAAGAGATAACTATGAATGTTTGAAAATGGATACAAAAACATATATATTTGCTGGATGGGATCGTTAACTGTATCAGTTGATAAATGTTTCGCATCGTGAGCCCTGTATATCGTGATACGTATCGTATCGTCATGTAGGAGTATCGTTGCTGCCCTATCAAATATGGCAGTATAAAACAATGTTCGATGCTATCTTCAAAATATAAAGTATCAGGTAGTATTTAGCGAATACCTAATGCAATATGCAAATAATATTTGCTATTGAAATAAAACTTGTTATTTTGTCATTAACACCGGTGCTAAACTAGATAAGCTAAAAGAACAAAATACATGTATAAACAGATACATTATCAAAATGAATATCATCAGGATCACGAACATGTAAAATGATTGCCTGTTCCAATCAGGTTTTTAAAAATAGAACAACTCAAATTAGATTTCATAACTGTGTACAGTTATATAACTTTTTAAGTTACTTATATGTTTAAGTGCCATGGGTTTAACATTAAGAGGGCATCACTCTGTAGTCAACATGGTCACTCAGCAGAACATTTTTTTAAAGTAATATTAACTAGAACTACCAGTGAAGGTGATGAATACCCCGCGTTTTTGCTCTAGCCGATGATGGGCAAAATCAAGAATGATAAATGTTTAAAATATGTGTTAATTTTTTAATGTAAAAGAAATTCTCATTAAAACAAAGGTCCACAGTTGTGTAAAAAATTAATTGCAGAATCGAAAACCCATAAATGCAGAGATACATCATACCATCACGTGTGAACTGTATGTTAGGTGTAATAACAATCCTTGAAACGTGTTAAAGTGAAAGCCACATGAAGTTGATTATTCAAATAAATAATTAGTCAAATAAAGGGTCATGATTCTGTAATAAATTAGGCATCAGCAATTTGTTATTTATAAGGACATAAGGTTAACAGTTGTTATGTGTACATGAAGTTTGGGAACAATCAATTCGAAAATGTTTGAGAAAAGTCAAACAAATGGCCATAATTCTGTACTAAATTAGGCAATCAATGATGGGTGATGTACAGGGAAATAAGGTCATCAGGTGTTATGTGTATATGAAGTTTGGGAACAATACATTCAGAAGTGTTTGAGATATGCAAGTATTACAACTGTGTTACGCGACGGGACGGGACGGGACGGGACGGGACGTGACGGGACGGGACCGGTGATATAAAGGGACATAATTTCATCAGTTGTTATGAGCATATGAAGTTTGGAAGCAATCCATTCAAAAGTGTTTGAGATATGCAAGTATTAACAATGACGACGGGACGGGACGAGACGCGACGGGACCCGACGGGATAAACATGTGTTGACGGGACGCGACGCGACGGGACGGGTCGCGAGGGGACACAAATGTGTTGACGGGACGCTACGGCACGGGACGCGAGGGGACAACATTGTGAAAGCGGGGGTATAATTATGTTTATGTGCATAAAAACAATGGCTTCCAGAGATTTACTCCTTGCTTCCATATCTTGATAAAACAAAATAACTCAAATAAGTTATATTATTGACTGCACATCGAGTCTCAGACTCAAAACATACCCAATGGACATGGAACTATTAGCATGATTAGTATATTAGAGA
>JAWPHD010016625.1:7500-48858 GCA_037043455.1 Cyrtodaria siliqua
AACCGTGCACACACCCGATATAAACCCATCATATGCATCAGTACATATAACATGACTAAGCATCTTGAACAATTTGAGAACTTTTGACGTCATATAGCACAAGCTACATGACGTAAGCAATGACAATTGCTTGTCACGTGACTTGAAACAAGTCAATTGCGTGTATAGAAACGTAGAACTTTGCATACGGGGGCGCCCAATGGAACAGCATGTAAACATAGCAGCCTGATAGCAGCCTGATTACCTTGACCTCCGAGATAATATATAGTGCCCCAACAATAGCGTAAACAATGGGGTTATTGTTGTGTTAGAATCGAAATAATAAATACGTACCTGTATTTTATCGGCGAATAAAATACAGTTAGTCGTTCGGATGCGAGTAGTTTAATCACTCGTGCTAACGCCCTCGTGATTTAATTACTACGCATCCGAACTCCGAACTGTATTTTATTCACTGATAAAACACAGGTACATATTTATTATTTCTTAAATAAAAACAAAATAGCGTAAACAGATAAATTATCAAACATAAATATCATTAGGATCACGAACATGTAAGATGATTGCCTGTTCGAATCATGTTTTTGAAAAATACAACAACTCAAATTAGATTTCATAACTGTGTACAGTTATATAACTTTATTAAGTTACTTATATTTTAAGTGCCATGGGTTTAACATTAACAGGGCATCACTCGGTAGTCAAAATGGTCACTCAGCAGGACCTTTTTTTAAGTAATATAAATTATGTTTATTTGTAGAAAATAATGGCTTCCAGAGATTCACTATTCCCTTCCATATTTTTAAGTAACATAAACAATAACTCAAATAAGTTATCAATGACTGCAGATCGAGGTTCAACCTC
The DNA here is from genome assembly GCA_037043455.1 of Cyrtodaria siliqua. Lineage (NCBI taxonomy): Eukaryota > Metazoa > Mollusca > Bivalvia > Adapedonta > Hiatellidae > Cyrtodaria > Cyrtodaria siliqua. The sequence continues at coordinate 8,365 of JAWPHD010016625.1, forward strand.
AAAACATACCAACTAGACAGGGAACTATTAGTATGATTAGCATATTAGAGTCCTACTCTTCTTTCTGAAAACTGGCTCGTAATAAACTGAGAACTGCCTTGTCGATAAACATGATGAACATAGAACTACATGTTATGCAGTACGTAGCCATTTAGTAAGCTTGGAACCCCATTAGCATGCTCAGAAACAAACGCAAGCATGTAACAGGGAGGAGGCGTGTACAAGGGATAGTATTCGCCCTCCATCGTCCCCCTTTATTACTTCTCTATCATTTTGTTTACTATATTGTTATTTTAAAAATCTCCCACACACCACCACCTCATCTCCCTACTCCCGTGATTTCTTATTCCTTGTCTCTGACCCCACCCAATATCCTCTCCAACATATAGCATTTGGCCATACCTCTCTGTCTACGATATAATTCATCTCATTTCCCATTGAGGTTGCTCTCTCAGTGTAAGTTATTAAAACTGTTACCATGGTTACAGGACATACAAAAAACGTTTTTCACACAATTTACTTTCAATTGGTATTTAATATTTAACATCATTTTTATTTATCATGTTTATTTAAACAAATAACATGTTGAACAGCTGTCCCATACAATTTCATTTCCCAAAGTGCACGTACATGTTCATCATATATAAACATGAACGATGACGATGAATATACGAACAAGCCTGCACGAGTTATCTTATCTCATTTTTCAATTTTCCGACATTTAGCAGACAATAACTTACACAAGTTACATTTTTCTTAGACCGATCAACCTTCCAACACGATGCGTAGAAGTTTATCGGCGATGCGTACGAGCATTGTTGACTAACTTTATCAGGGAAAGGTACAATAAAACAGGGAAAAAATACGGCAGGCGCCGAAAAAAATGGGAAAGGATATAAATATGTGTCTGAAATTACTCAAATTTGATCAATTTTGTGAAAAAAAGCGCATAAAAATCGGAAAATTATCACTCTCCGTCAAGTCAGCTTCCATGCTGTCAATGCTGCTGGTACTTCCCGTCTTGCTACATGCCTTGAGCAGTAGCAATGACGTAAACTACCGCGAAATTCAAAATAAACAGCGATTTTCCAAGGATGTTCACTGCTACGAAATAATAACGTGTACAAGATATTTGGAAAATAACTTCAATCAGTTACACCCCTGACTGATTATATAACAATGTTGATCTAGCGCGATAACTGTGATGCGCGAGAGCTCATGAAGATGATGATGTGCGAATTCAATGGATGATTGTCATCAAATGCCTTCTGTAAGGGTTGATGACGCGATGCAATGATAGTTAACCTCCACTGAGATTGTGAGTGACATTCCTCCAGTGAGGACTGGTAACGGGCCCACCTTGTGTCCCGGGGGTTGTCGTTAGTAAAACCTGGCCATGCTGACGCAGGTACGGGGACCGTCTCCACCGCTCGTAAACGTTAATCGTGGAAGCCTAGCTCCACTCCTGGATATCCAAACCTAGATGGCTTGCTCCAACCCTGGATGGCTTATATCCTGGATGGCTTAGGCTGTAATTATACATACGTTTTAGATGTCGGTTGACAAACATAACAATCTTGCATAATTATCATCACCCAAACAAATCATTATTCAATCAATATATGTAAGCTGTACTAATGATGAGTAGCAATGTATACATATTCTACAACGCCATGTATACGCTATGTACGTCGCTGTTAATCAATGCCCCTAATACATGTAATATAAACATGATCAAATTACTCATATATTACACTCACTGAGTTATGCATGCACGCATGTCAACTAATGACCACATTATACAACGCTATGCATACGCGTCGAACATTTATTCTTGTCACTCATCCCATTGTTAACTAATGTTAACAATCGTGTATTACAATCACTGAGTTATACGCCAACGTTAACTAATGCACCTATTATGCACTGTTATCAAATTAATATTGTTTTACAATTAATGATCAATTACAATAATTACATCTAATAAAGTAACTTCAAAATCATATGCTAGTCTAAAGTTATGTTTGAGACACATCAATGCTAACCGGATGTCGTAACCGCCAAACAAGATGGCGCCGCCCACTGAATACAAATGTACGATAAAAGTTTAATAAAACTACTAACCACATGTTGCCTATGAATTTTGCCGTCCAATCTCTGTTCCAACAAAGTACTATCGATCATCCCGGCGAGAGCTAGAAGACAATGGGTTTTATAGCAAACATTACGCCCAAATCATTATTTCCCCCGTTCAGTCCGTGACAAACGTGGCTAAATCTGCAGTATTGAATCTACACGAGAGGCCCCTTATACAATTGTGCCGTTTAAGGAAAATATACCTATACGTTTACATGCATTAGCACAAAACTAAACTTATGACACGGCCTCTCTGGCGGCCACTTAAAATGTGCACGCTTTTACGTGTTACATGAATAGATCATGAATATTGTGAAATTGTTTCAACTCGAACAATAGATTTGGGTGTAACCGATAACTTACAAGAGCTATGTACGACCAGTACGCTCTACCCGTGACATTTTGTGACATGCATACAATAGAGCGTTTAATGAACGCGTTTTCCTCCCTTTGAGTTTTACACCTAGCATGATAGCTGTAACCTGTGAGCTAAAATATACCATTATCAGTGCATATAGATTTGAATATATGCAATGTTTGTGTCTTGAAGTAGATTATCGGTGTCATTGTGTAATAGTAACTAACAGCAAACTTGGATACCACATGATATAACAACTAATCTACACAGAGAGCTGTCAATGCGTACTAATTCGTCATACAGACCAATTTGTAATGTACTTAGTATGCACGCGTGCGTGTGTATGTGTCTAGAGTACAGGTATATGTGAAAGTCTGTTAGTGTTGTGGACGAATGAGTAAATGGCTGTGTTACATGTAGCAAGTCATTGAGTGAATACGTCACTGACTGAGTGAACTACTGAGTAATGACTGACAAGATGAGGTATTTATTGCAGGTGTAAGTGAATTAATGAATGAGCGATTGAATGAGTGACATAATGATTGACTGACTTGTTACTGGGTATACGACGGACTGAATGAGTGTGTGAGTGCATACGTGACTGATTGAATGAGTGTGGGAGGGCAAACGTGACTGATTGAATGAGAGTATGTGTGTGAGTGCATACGTGACTGACTGAATGAGTGTGTGAGTACATACGTGGCTGATTGAATGCGTGTCTGATTGCATAAGTAACTGACTGAATGAGTGAGTGTTTACGTGAATAACTGAATGGGATTGTGTGTGCAAACGTCAACGTGGCAGAAGCCAGAGCAACAAGAGAACAAACCATCAAGGTACAAAAAACAAGATTTAAGACAACCATCAAACACTACCGTCCTTTGAAGATTTAGCGAGATATCATCATATGGTCAACAATCTACTCGGTCATCGGACAATCAAAGAAGAAAGCGTAGTGGTATAGTTATGTCCAAGGGTCTTACAAAGTTTGTACATCACGTCAACATAGAGGTCAGGTTGGTTGTTATAGTCTCTGTCACAGAAGAGTTCTTAAATTATGCAAAGGGTTTTAGAAGTGTATGGAAACGGTAGCCCGGATGGAGCAGCTTTATAGTTTTACGAATATCAAAGTCCGCAACTTGACAACAAGCTTTAAAACACGAATAAAAGACACCATAAGAAGTTGCACGGGGAACATCCCCATCTAAGCGGGGATAATTAACAATATCACAATTAAAATCATCTCACTTGTCATAGATTTTGCTAAATATGTCTTCATTTCTATAGAGAAATGTACATCTAGAAAAGAAAAGACCGTATCAGAAATATTAACTTTGTTGAGTTATTTGGGATAGATAGTGTCCACTAAAGTAAAAAATAAAGGGTTGCCAACGTTCAGTATGTCATTCAGATACCGAGAGGTGTCATTATAGGCTTCACTTACATCTGCCTGAGTATCTGGTAAAAGACTCGACATAAAATCTCTTTCATAGCTATACAAAAACAAAGGCATACTCAAAATGTTTGTATAAACATTTAGATCAATACCTGACGAAAATACATTCTTTTAGGGAAATACGTGCTTCATAAATGGCACGTCCACGGAGATGTATATGTCCAAACTGCCGATTGTAAAAACGCTTATTTTATATTGTTACACACCAAAAATGTAGTATTTACTCTGGCGAACGTGTTTTGAATAGAGCCATGAACTTGTCTTTGATGGGGTTTTGGGTAAGGTTGTATATCATGTGGAAAAGTTGTAAGTAAAATTAATGTTTTTGCAAATTATATCAAGAACGTCTCCTAAATGTTTCATTGACCAAATGAATCACCGAGCTGTCATAAGGTTTAGCACAATATTGTTTTACATGATCCGTAACGGCATTAAGATAAGACGTTATAAACGTAGAGATGTTTGTAGCGGTGCAGGCACAAAATTAGAAATTAAGCGGGCTTTATACGGCTGTGTAATTTAGGAATGCAGAATATAGTTGGACGTTGTTTGTCTGGCTTTCCCTCTACTTTAGTTTTGAAAGTGGTGCTGCGAGTAATATGTGTCGAAACAACACCCTCCACAGTAGTTTAAACTGGAGGAAACGATTTAGTGCTTCCGAATTCCAGACATAAAACATTGAAGCAATATAGGCATCAAACAATCATTACATTATTAGCTGGCGCTTTATAAGCAGGAATTAAAACAAATGTGTTATACATTCTTGGATTCACGATTTTAAAATATGCAACGAATAACTAGGTCTAAGTGAAGGTAACGAGGGGATGATCACTTTTTAAAAGTTAATATGGGTGTCTGGTTTTAAGAATTAACTGTTACAAGTTTTAAATGTCACGAGAAAGAGGTAAATAGGGGATAACTTTTTAAAAGTTAATATTGGTGTCTGGTTTTAAGAATTAACTGTTACAAGTTTTAAATGTCACGAGAAAGGAAGCAAAACCAGCAACAAAAAATATAATTAACAAATTAACACATTATTTACATAATATATTCACTTTAAGAATACACAAATCCAGTTTTCAATTAATATCTATTTTTGAATTAAGTCCAAATAAAAATATCCAATGTTCCTTTAATCCAAAACAGTATATGTCTCTCTCTTTAATTCAAATTTAATTGTCTAAAAAGTCTGTGATTCATTGTTTTAGTAATGTGTTTGAGTATGATCCACCACCTTTGTATTCAAGCTCGGAGAATCATATAGTCTGATTCTCTCCTAGAAAACCCTTGAAAAACTTATTTTGTTGATTTCGTGTTTATTCGTTGATTTGGGTGGAATTTTGATAACAAATCATATATATGTATTATGGGGTGTTTTGGATCAAATCTCGAGGGAAACGAGGGATTTAGTCCAGAACCCCCATAATACATATATATACTACTGACCGGCAGGGAGTTCAATAGTCAAACCTATTGTGCTGACCAGCGATGCTTATTGCAATCCTGGTATAACTGTGAAACCTATGTGCAAAAATTACCGTTTTATTCAGGTATTTTGCGTTTAATTGTGTTACAAACAATTACGATATATACTGATAACAACAAGTTTAACTATGCTAAAAACAAATGCGATATATACTGATAACAAGTTCGGCAAGTTAATTGCATGGCCTAGGTACATCCTATTGAACATAGACTAACTGTACGTTGCAGTGTTCATGAACAATAAGTATCAAGAAGAATATTATCAAAACTTAATAACATTTTATTAAATAAATGTTGTGTATTTTAAAGTGTTAAAAACTCTTTTTTTCTCGCACATTTCGTTAGAAAGGAGTGTCTTGAACAATTGTAGGTACTATTTCCATCAATTGATTGGCAATACAATTGATACATACAATAGAGCGTTTAATGAACGCGTTTTTCTCCCTTTGAGTTTTACACCTAGCATGATAGCTGTAACCTGTGAGCTAACATATACCATTATCAGTGCATATAGATTTGAATATATGCAATGTTTGTGTCTTGAAGTAGATTATCGGTGTCATTGTGTAATAGTAACTAACAGGAAAGAAACTTGGGTGCCACATGATATAACAACTAATCTACACAGAGAGCTGCCAATGCGTAATAATTCCAAGGCATTCGTCTTACAGACCAATTTGTAATGTACTTAGTATGCACGCGTGCGTGTGTATGTGTCTAGAGTACAGGTATATGTGAACGTCTGTTAGTGTTGTGGACGAATGAGTGAATGGCTGTGTTACATGTAGCAAATCATTGAGTGAATACGTCACTGACTGAGTGAACTACTGAGTGATGACTGACAAGATGAGGTATTTATTGCAGGTGTAAGTCAATTAATGACGGAGCGATTGAATGCGTGATATAATGATTAACTGATTGACTGACTTGTTACTGGGTATACGACGGACTGAATGAGTGTGTGAGTGCATACGTGACTGACTGAATGAGTGTGGGAGTGCAAACGTGACTGATTGAATAATAGAAAGTGTGTGAGTGCATACGTGACTGACTGAATGAGTGTGTGAGTACATACGTGGCTGATTGAATGAGTGTGTGATTGCATAATAACTGACTGAATGAGTGAGTGTTTACGTGACTAACTGAATGAGTTTGTAAGTGCAAACGTCAACGTGGCAGAAGCCAGAGCAACAAGAGAACAAACCATCAAGGTACAGAAAACAAGATTTATGACAACCATCAAACACTACCGTCCTTTGAAGATTTAGCGAGACATCATCATATGGTCAACAATCTGTTCGGTCATCGGACAATCAAAGAAGAAAGCGTAGTGGTATAGTTATGTCCAAGGGTCTTACAAAGTTTGTAAATCACGTCAACATAGAGGTCAGGTTGGTTGTTATAGTCCCTGTCACAGAAGAGTTCTTAAATTATGCAAAGGGATTTGGAAGTGTATGGAAACGGTAGCCCGGATGGAGCAGCTTTATAGTTTTACGAATATCAAAGTCCGCCAATTAACAACAAGCTTTAAAACACGAATAAAATACACTATAAGAAGTTGCACGGGGAACATCCCCATCTAAGTGGGGATAATTAACAATATCACAATTAAAATCATCTCACTTGTCATAGATTTTGCTAAATATGTCTTCATTTCTATAGAGAAATGTACATCTAGAAATGAAAAGACCTTTGTTGAGTTGAAGTTATTTAGGATAGATAGTGTTCACTAAAGTAAAACATTATGGGTTGCCAACGTTTAATATGTCATTCAGATACCGAGAGGTGTCATTTTAGGCTTCACGTACATCTGCCTGAGTATCTGATAAAAGAATCGACATGAAATCTCTTTCATAGCTATACAAAAACAAAGGCATACCCAAAATGTTTGTATAAACGTTTAGATCCATACCTGACGAAAATACTATCTTTTAGGGAAATACGTGCTTCACAAATGGCAAGTCCACGGAGATGTATATGTCCAAACTGCCGATTGTAAAAACGCTTATTTTATATTGTTACATACCAAAAATGTAGTCTTTACTCTGGCGAACGTGTTTTGAATAGAGCCATAAACTTGTCTTTGATGGGGTTTTGGGTAAGGTTGTATATCATGTGGAAAAGTTGTAAGTAAAATTAATGTTTTTGCAAATTATATCAAGAACGTCTACTAAATGTTTCATTGACCAAATGAATCACCGAGCTGTCATAAGGTTTAGCACAATATTGTTTTACATGATCCGTAACGGCATTAAGATAAGACGTTATAAGCGTTGAGATGTTTGTAGCGGTGCAGGCACAAAATTAGAAATAAAGCGGGCTTGATACGGCTGTGTAATTTAGGAATGCAGAATATAGTTGGACGTTGTTTGTCTGGCTTTCCCTCTAATCCAGTTTTGAAAGTGGTGCAGCGAGTAATATGCGTCGAAACAACACCCTCCACAGTAGATTAAACTGGAGGAAACGATTTAGTGCTTCCGAGTTTCAGAGATAAAACATTGAAGTAATATAGGCATCAAACAATCATTACATTATTAGCTGGCGCTTTATAAGCAGAAATTAAAACACATGTGTTATATCATTCTTGGATTCACGATTTTAAAATATGCAACGAATAACTAGGTCTAAGTGAAGGTAACGAGGGGATGATCACTTTTTAAAAGTTAATATGGGTGTCTGGTTTTAAGAATTAACTGTTACAAGTTTTAAATGTCACGAGAAAGGAAGCAAAACCTGATGTCTTCAAACTCTTTGCTGATATCGTCGACGCCAGTGCTTGTCTGCCCATTTAATATTTTTATTTGAGTTATTTCAGCAGCAAAAGCAGCTCTCATTTGTGTTGAAGCATCAGCAATAGCAGTTTCTAGTTCATTGTTATCAATCATTTGTTTATTGATTTCCTTAATTCGTTCATTAATACTGTCAACACCAACTTGTATTTTTTCACATAACTTTTTATAGAGCTCGCTATCATCTTCCAATCCATCTTCATTCTTTTCTAGCTCTTTTAAAGCATCACCCAAAAGTTTTATTTCATCTTTTAAACCATATGGAATTTCAATCATTTTCTCACGGTTTGTCTGTAATTGCTTTTGTATCAGTTTTAGTTTATCATCAACACCTGTTGTCAAATTTTTCATCATATCTGGAATGTTATCAATATTATAATCATGCATGATCTTTGCTACTCTTCTTACAGTAAATTGCCTTATATTTAGTTATCGGTGGTACATTTTCAATTTCTTTTGTTTTCTTACTTAATTTATGATTCGGTGGTTCCACTACTCCGGCCGATAAAAGGCTCTGGGTATTGTTTAACCACTCATAGGATATGTTGTCTGCTTTTTAATCTAGTATTTTGGCTGTTACTTGTGATACGCAGGCTTCATAACCGCTGCTCCCAACTAAATTCCATTATGTTTATTCCGCTCTTCGGGGCATTTAATTTTATTAGATACTGGGACCATACGCCGTCCGACATGGGGAAGAAATATACTCCATGTCCACCGCCATATGCATGCCATCTTCGGGATGGTTAACATTTTGTACTATTGATTTTATGAATAATGAGTTCTGCTCAACCCGGGGCTAGAGGGCGTCAGCGGTATCTAGCATATTTCACTACCGTTCATGAACAGTCTCACTCAAACCGAGACTGCAATATTTGTATATGTCGTGTTCGGCCGTTTCCAAAGGTTCACTCTCATACTCTTTTGTTGCTGCATCATCTGCTTTTTCTGGATTGCAAACATTGATAATTCTATTTTTATCCATGTTAAGACAGATAAAAATATCGGACAGGGAAAGCAGCATACAAGGACGACAGTCAACCACAGATCACTTCTTAAAACATTTTCCTGGTTTTTACCCTTGTGAAGATAATTAACCAAATGTTTTTGTTTTACGTACTCGGACAGCACAATGCCAAAATTTGTAATATTAACACTGCCAGTAGTAACTTCCTCGCCAAGATCATTAAAAGTCCCATTATATATAATATGATTATATTAAATTTCACCAGTGAAGTTTCTTTTGACCAACTTTCTAGGGCGATCAAGATACAGAAAGTCGTCCTGCTTGTCAGTTGCTTTTTTATACTGATCTTTGCTGACATCTTCTTCGATGGAAAGCATACCCAGCTCACGATTGACTGGGGTCGCAAAGAAGATGAAATGAGAGCAATTCAACCGAATGCCTTTGGGAGTTTTGTAATAAGATTGCGATAAATAAATTACACAACATTTGGTGTGTCTTCCCTGGATAAAATAATTAATAATATCATTTTGATTGCGTTCACAAACATAATCATCAAAAATGACTATCTTCTGATTATCTGAATCTAAAGTATCCACAGGGATAACTTCATCATTTGAACATGCTAATATGTCTTCGACTGGGATTTTATTATTTTTTGCTATTTTTTCAAGTTTTTGCGACAAGACCTGGTACTTCGACTGTTCCAAGATTTTAGCAAACAAGTAAATGTTGTCATAGTAAACTAAAGGTTTTAATAGCATTGGAACTAATGTGTTTGTTTTGCCAGAACCTGAATTACCACAAATTAACATTCTAAAACAACAGTCTGGAATAAAGTTCCATAGTTGTTTAAAATCACCATCGTGTCTTCATGTCCTAGCTTGGAATTTCCATTATAGAAATACTTGGATATTATTAATATTATCTAACTTTATTATATATGTCAAAAGTGTATTGTGGAATAAAACAAATCCCTCATGGCAAACAACTTGGAACAGAAAAAGAATGTATTAAAGTCAACCAAGTTAGGTTTAATTACGGCTTGAAAAGGATTTTTAGAAAAACTTCCCGAACCAGCAAAACAAAAAGAACCAGATTTTAGACAAGTAAAAACTTTTAAAAACCCGGGACATTTATCAAAAACCGAAAGAACATCCCAATATTGTTTATCTCATAGCACTGGAAGCCGAAACAAGGGGAATCAATAATTAGTTAAAAACGGCAACGTCAGAAAAATCAGAAAGTGCAACAGCACGCAAAAATATTAGGGCAATCAAAGAAAAGATTAAAAAAAAAAAAATGGCTAGACCTCCAGTCCAAAAAACACCGGCTAAACCCCCACCTAAAAAACCACCGTCTAAACCTCCAGCCACAAACCACCGGCTAAACCTCCAGCCAAAAAAGCACCGGCAAAACCTCCAGCCAAAAAAAAAAACCGGCTAAACCTCCAGTCAAACAAGCAACTAAGCATCCAGCCACAAAATGCGACCGATCCTCCAGCCAAGAAGGAAGCAAAAACTCCGAGGCGAATAGTTAATCTAAAAAGGAAAAATAAGACGTAACTCCGGAGGAAATAGTAAGTATCAACAAGAGGAGAGAGAAAGAAGAAAACAGAATAAAACGTATGTTTAAAACTTAATATGATTTAACTTATCTTAACTTATCTTATTTTAATCTAACATTATATTAAACATGTCTTTGTTAAAATGGAAAGAATTAGCAGATAAAAAGCAAAAAGCGAGTGAGCTTTTTAAAGAATACGAGAATAGAGTTATCCAGAGAAAAATAGAAAAAGAAGCTAGCCGTGATTTATGCACAGAAGTATTTAAACCTGTGACTGGTGAAATAAAAAGTCAGTCAAAACAGTTAACTAAGCAGTTAGCTTCCCTTCCGGTAATAAGTCAGCAATTAGCCGCTCTTCCAGCAGCAATAGGCGAGGAAGTACAAGAACAAAGAGAGTATCAGGGAATACCCCAGTTATTTGCCGAAGAGCCTCGTAAAAAAATAGAGCATGCCGACCGGATAATTACGATTGATCCAGATGCTGGAATTTATGAAATATTGTTGGCTATGCATGATTTACCATTGCCGTCAAAGGTGCTCAAAGATAACTTATATATTGAAGGCTTACTTGGGCGTGTTGATGATAGTATCCGTCAACTGGGCCGTGACAAGGCTGCTCTTACTAACTAAGTTAGAAATAAAAAGAGTGCAACCAGGAAAGGAACAATTAAACGAGTCAGAGAAAACAGGAGAAAAGCGTCAGACGCCTTAAAACATTATAAAGGAAGAATTGATGCAATGCTTGTGCATAGTGAAACTGTACAAAAAACTGGCAAAGGGATGCAACAAAATAAAAATTCCTACAAAGTCGACAGAGATGGCCACTATGGAGTGTTACAAATTGATTTACCTCAGCTTGTTGGTCATCACAAACAGTAGGGTAAGTGTGAGGTTTGGTGCACGCTAGAACCGGTTTAAACCCCCAGTGGCCTACTTTGCCACTGACCGTTCCAAGGCGGTAGCCCTATTGTCAACCCTTTTGTGTTTGTGATGTCGTTTGCATTTAGTATTGCTTTTGCCTTCTTGTTTGTTTGTTTCTGTGTTTTGTGGTTGACTGTCCTGTCCTCCTTGAATGCTACTTTCCCTGTCCGATCTTTTTATATTTTATTTGTATTGCCAAACAAAGGAGAAGCAGTTGTGTTAGACCTAAAAGTAGATGATGATTTTGTAGACTTGATAACAAAGCGTTACAATAATAAAAAAAAACTTATCCAAAGCTGTCTCAGAATGCTTTTAAGAAACTAACAGAATTATCTGGTTTACCAATTCACAAAGGTTCTTCAAAGTTCAAGAAGATTTTAGGAGGTCGTGCGGAAGTATCGAATCAAGAAATAATAGTCCACAGGCAATAAATAAAGGTATTAGCATAATTGATGAATTATTTAAAATAGGTAAAATATCACCCAAAGAACATGAGCAACTATTTTCTAAATATTTTAATTAAATTATTGTCTAACTATAATTATACATAAAAACCAAAGAAGAATTAATTGATCACTTGACACGACTTGTTGCTGCATACAGACGCAGTTATGAATTGTGCGGTATTATAAAAACAACATAACAGATTGCCAGTGGGATAATTGGTTGTCCTGCCGTATTAGCATTGGTTCCGCAATTCAAGTTTTCGTGGCCGCAGTTGGTGTAGTTCCTCCAGTAGTTGCTGTTTTAGTGAGTAAAACAAGAATAGCAGAAAAAAAGACTTTGTTAAAAAAACTTTATAGAAGTTTCAAACTACCACAGGACTAGAAAATGACGAAGAAGTAATCAGAATTGCCTTTAATAAAATATAAGAAATTCAAAAGAATGATAACTTTACAGAACCTCTGGAAATGTATATGAACATGTTCAAGCTTTTTGGAAATTAAGCTAGTAGAGATGCTACGAAGCATCTGTTCAAGTTAAACCGTCATGGGATCCAGTCGTAATTCTTTTTCAACTTGTTTCCATATCCTATCATACTTTTCTCTAGTAGATTTTGTTTTAATCGTTTTTTTTTCGTTTTTTATTTTTAATATTTTAAATATTTTCTGAAAAATATATTCAAATTTGATTGATCTTTTTCGACCATCTGTTTTATCCAAAACCTTTGTAATTACGCTCGTTATCAAAAACCTCATAAGTGCCATTACAATTAATTCATGCATTAGAGCATTTGTAACACAGCTTGGTTTTGACACAATATTCACAAAGCTTCTTTTGATCAGTCATGTAAAATAAGATGCAATCTAAGCATACTCTAGGGAGATAAATAATATCTAAAACTTTCTCACAATATTTGCAATTCATTATACTTTACTATAGAATTATATATTTAAAATATAGGCTTAGAGAAATATCATCATATTTAATATTATAATGGAACAAGTAGAAAAGGAAATCAAAAACTTTAAAAAAAAATCAAATGGCGCGTGCTCGAATAGTTGATTTTGAAGATATGAATAAACTTGACAAAGAGTTAATAGTTTTTACAAACTTTCAAGATCTGACCGAAAGAATTATAACCATGGCACAACAACTAAAATTAGAATAAAAAAAAAAAAAAAAAAAACAGATATAAACAGGTTGCGTGCTTTTTGTAAAAAACAAATTTCGTTTTTTCTGTAGCTGAGGATTCTTTCATTCTTTACTACGGCATTTTGTTAGACAAAGGAATTGATATTGTTGTTTATGCCGGTTAAATAAAATAATGTAATCTATACTATATGAAAAGTTATACAGAAACAGTAGCTGAATTTAAAAAGACTCTCATGATCAAGGCGACAGAGGAGATTGAAGAGTTTAAAATAACCAGGATGAAACTCTTGGAGGGAGCTATTACACTGTGTTACAGTGAACGGTTACGTAACAGTGAAAGGTTAATAAAGACACTCAGACCTGGAGACAAAAGAAATCAATATTTTTAAAAAAGACCAAGCCGACGCAGTAGACAAAAAGGTTGAGAATTTTAAGAAAGAATTAAGAGAAAAAAAGATCATATGAGTGATATTGATATCGAATGCTATGAAAACTTGAAAACGTTTATTAAAAGCTTGAAATTAAATAATATAATATAATTTATAGTATATGGGAAGTTATGCAGAAAAAGAAAGTAAACACTTTGATGAGGAAAGAAACATTTAAGAAAACGTAGCTGTCTACCGTGGACTTTGGAAACACCAACAATTATTTTTGATCTTTGTAATAATAACAAATCCAGTACAGACCCTACTCTCTTTCAAAGCAAATTTAATGAAATTAAATCGGAATACAGTAACTTTCAACATATATACACAGATGGCTCTAAAGATGGAGATAATGTAGCTGCAGCAGCTGTTGTTCACAAACACAGCATAAAGAGCCGCCTGCCTGACAAGGCCTCTATATTTTCAGCTGAACTTAAGGCAATTGAACTTGCCTTAAATTATATTCAGGAATCTGATGATGACCATTTTGTAATCTTTTCTGATTCCCTTTCATCTCTTCAAGCACTGGGTAATATGAAACATGATTACCCAGTTGTGCTTCAACTTTTAGAAAAGTACAATTCTCTTATAATTGATAATATTGTTATTTTCTGCTGGCTTCCAAGCCATGTAGGAATACGTGGTAATGAAAGAGCTGATAGTGCTGCTAAGGCAGCATTAGATTTACATATATCTAATACCAAATTACCTTATACTGATTTTAAAAGTTGTATTAACACATATATTCGTAACTCTTGGCAAACCGCTTGGGATTTGTCAGTTAACAATAAACTCCATTCAATTAAACCGTTACTCGGAGAATGGCGTTCTTCTAGTAGACCCATTTGTCGAGAGGAAGTTGTCCTAGCACGGTGCAGAATAGGGCATACACGTTATACTCATTCATATTTATTACAAAGTAAGCAATTACCAGAATGTATACCCTGCTTTGCACCGTTAACGGTCAAACACATATTGCTGGAATGTGTAGACTTTGATCCTATGCGTCAAAGGTACTACAATGTTAATACTATGAAAGAGTTATTTGATACTGTAGATTTTAGTCTTGTTTTAGATTTCCTTAAAGAGATCAGACTATATCAATCATTATAATGTGTTCTTATATATATTTACTTGTTTATATACCCGTTGATGGGCATTTGTTGATTTACATACATAGTTTATATTACACCTTATCATCCCTTATTTTTTAATAATTTTATCTTTATATATTTACATTCATTTTTAATTAATTCTTCATTTTTCATCATTTTTTGCGCACAATATGACCTATTTATGTGTCGACGTGCCGTAAAACAACATTCATTCATTCATTCATTCATTCATTCTGTCTGTGAACAGACTCTTTTAACTAAAGCAAACGACGAGATCAAAGAGTTTAAAGAAAGTCATATGAAACGATTTGAAGAAGATATTGCAGCTTTTAAAAGAGATTGGGCGATAAAGGCCGAGCATGAACCTAATACTGCTATGAAGCGTCTTACAGACCTGGCGATAACACAAATTAGGATTTTTAGTGAAACACGAGCAGATGCAGCACCGTTAACGGTCAAACACATAATGCTGGAATGTGTAGACTTTGATCCTATGCGTCAAAGGTACTACAATGTTAATACTATGAAAGAGTTATTTGATACTGTAGATTTTAGTCTTGTTTTAGATTTCCTTAAAGAGATCAGACTATATAAATCATTATAATGTGTTCTTATATATATTTACTTGTTTATATACCCGTTGATGGGCATTTGTTGATTTACATACATAGTTTATATTACACCTTATCATCCCTTATTTTTTAATAATTTTATCTTTATATATTTACATTCATTTTTAATTAATTCTTCATTTTTCATCATTTTTTGCGCACAATATGACCTATTTATGTGTCGACGTGCCGTAAAACACCATTCATTCATTCATTCATTCTGTCTGTGAACAGACTCTTTTTACTAAAGCAAACGACGAGATCAAAGAGTTTAAAGAAAGTCATATGAAACGATTTGAAGAAGATATTGCAGCTTTTAAAAGAGATTGGGCGATAAAGGCCGAGCATGAACCTAATACTGCTATGAAGCGTCTTACAGACCTGGCGATAACACAAATTAGGATTTTTAGTGAAACACGAGCAGATGCAGTAGCCAAGGATGTTGAGTATTTCAAGATGAATTAATCAGCAAACCGAAAAAAAAATCATATCATTAATACTGATATCGGATGCTGTGAAGACTTTGAAATGTTTATTAAAAGCATGAAAGAGATGATTAATGAAAAGCTAAAATCGACTTTATAAACTATTGTGAGCACGTGAAAAAAATAAGATTGCTAATAGCTGAAGGTGATCTTGAAACCGATGATTTCGAGAGATACTGTAAATATCATGTAAAAATCAACCAAATGGTAGATGAAAGGGCTCTTGAAAGAGAATGCTTTTGGAAATATTTGGACATTCTTCTGGATGAAAAAATAGATGTTCTTTTAGATGAAAAATAGATATTCTTGAAGTATCAGAAGATGATGACGCTGATACCGATGATGATACCATTTGGTTGAAAAAATAGAACCCAGTATCAACAGATGATACCATTTTGGTTGAAAAAATAGATGATGATGAAATTAGAGATTTTAGCAACATTCCTGTTGAAAAATAATTAAATAAAATAAATATAGGCTTAAAGAAATAATCTCTTGAATATCCGAGAAATTGAAACACCCCCAAAACAATATAGCAAAAAATATAAAAAGATCGGACAGGGAAAGGTGTGTTTAAAGTAGATATGTAAGTAATGATCCACTTGCCCAGCTATAAAAAACATAGCCGTCAGTTTTAAAATTTCTTAAAAAAAGAACTAGCACAGGTGGGTGGCTTTAAATTAAGTGTTGATGTAAAACATACTTTTAAAAAAACCTCGATGGGAGACAAAGAAACAGGCCCTACAACCACATACGAAACAGCTTACTTTAATTCTAAAGCGGCAACAATATAAACCGCAAATAATATTATCGAGGCGCTGAAAAAAGCACGTGAAGAAATTATAACTAGAGTTGGAAATTGGATTCAGATTGGAAGTGAATTGAAATTGAGGTACTAGATGCGCACTACATAAATCGAATAAAGTACAAGACTCTGCGAGGTAGCTCTTATTTGAATTTACCAAAAGAACTTGCTAATGCTAAAAATGGTTTAATAAATATTAAAAATAAAAAAGATAACGAGTGCTTTAGATGGTGCCATTTGGCTTATATATTTCCTGTTAAAACAAATCCTCAAAGAACAACGAAGTACAAAAAGCATATTGGAGATCTAAATTACAAAGGAATTACATTTCCTGTTACAATTTAACAAATCCCAAACATAGAAAACAAAACAACATTTGTTTTAACTTATTTGGATATGAAAATAATCAAGTATACCCTTTGTACATATCAAAAAATAAAGCAGAGGAAACATGTGATATGCTTTTGATTACCGAAAAAGAAAAAAATCATTGTGTATGGATAAAAGCACACAAGGAAAGAAAATGGTTTTGAAGAAGATGCTTGCAGTGCTTTAAATTAGAAAGGGTGCTAAAAAAACATAAGCCTGTTTGTCTTTCACTTAACGGAAAACAAGCAGTAGTGATGCCAAACAAAGAAGAAAAGGTTTATTTTAAAAACTACGACAGGCAGCTAATGTTTCCGTTTGTTATATATGCTGATTTTGAAGCAGTAACCGAAAGTATTTCTTCAGCATCAAACAATCCTAAAAAATCCTATACAGAAGCAAACCAAAAGCATACTGATTGTAGTTATGGGTATAAGGTTGTTCGTTGTTATGATGATCAATATTCAAAACCAGTTGTAACGTATAGAGGACCAAATGTTGTTTACAATTTTAGAAGAAAAATGGTGCAAGAAAACTATGAATACACATTTTAAG
Organism: Cyrtodaria siliqua; assembly: GCA_037043455.1. Taxonomy (NCBI): domain Eukaryota; kingdom Metazoa; phylum Mollusca; class Bivalvia; order Adapedonta; family Hiatellidae; genus Cyrtodaria; species Cyrtodaria siliqua. The sequence continues at coordinate 26,001 of JAWPHD010016625.1, forward strand.
AAAGATTTGGTGATTCGACGGAAGAAGAAGCTAGATTCCAAAAATCTAAATCGTGTCATATTTGCAGTAATGGTTTTGTAACAACTCTGAAAAAAAGGTGACGCGGGTCATACAGTGGCATTCCTAGAGCGGATTTGCTCAAGGCATACGAAAACTCCATCAGAAAAGTCAGGGACCATTGTCATATAACTGGAATGTATAGGGGAAGCGCTCACGATATATGTAATATTAATTTCAGGCTGACTAAAAAAAATCCTTTTGTGTTTCATAACTTGAGAGGATATGATTCTCACTTTAGAATACAACACATCGGAAAGTTTAAACGAAACATAAATGTTATACCAAATAACATGGAAAAGAACATGTCTTTTATGTTAGGACAAAGTTTGGTATTTATTGACAGTTTTCAGTTGATATCTCAATCATTAGAAAAATTTAGTAAAAAACATCCCCTCGTTTCAATACACCTCGCAAGAATACTTTGATGACAAGCTAGAATTAATCAAAAGAAAATGTGTTTATGAACAGTTTTAAACGTCTTAAGGAAACTAAATTACCTGGCAAAGATAGCTTTTATTCTCAATTAAATGATGAGCACATTTCAGATGTGGATTATGATCATGCTAAAAAAATATGGAAAACATTTAAGATTAAAAATATGGGAGAATATCATTATCTGTATCTTAAGACTGATGTGCTGTTGCTGATATTTGTTTTTGAAAACTTTAGAAAAATGTGCATTGAGTATTACAAATTAGATCATTGTCATTACTTCAGTAGTCCTTGGTTAGCTTGGGATGCATGCCTTAAGATGACTGGTATCCAACTTGACTTAATCACTGATATTGATCAATATTTCTTTGTGGAAAAAGGATAAAGAGGCGGTACGAGTTATATTGCAAATAGATATTCAAAGGCTAACAATAAATATATGAAAAACTACGACAAGAAAAAAAGAAAGCAAGTACGTATTATATCTTGATGCTAATAACTTGTATGGGTTGGCCATGTGTCAACCGTGCCCTACTGGCAACTTCAAGTGGGTTGATAAGTTTGAAAAGGGAAAATTAAATTACATTGTTGAGTGTGATATCGAGTATCCTAAGAAAATGCATGACTCGCATAATGATTATCCTCTTGCCCCGGAAAGTTTTATTATCAAAGATGAGTGGTTGTAAGACTATTGTACAAATTTAAAATAAAATGTTTAGGACATTGCAATAAACTTGTTACGACGTTGAAAAATAAAGAAAAGTATGTAATACATTACAGAAACTTAGAATTGTATAAAAAGCTTGGATTGAAGGTAACAAAATACACCGAATACTACAGTTTGACAAATCAGAGTGGTTGAAGGTATACATAGACTTTAATACTGCTAAGAGAACAGCTGGTAAAAATGCTTTTGAAAAGGGTTTCTTCAAACTGATGAACAATTCAGTTTTTGGTAAAACTATGGAAAATTTGAGAAAAAGAATTAATGTTAAATTAACTCACGACGAGGAGGTACTTTTAAAATATGCAGCAAGACCTTCATTTATTTCTTGTAAACTGTTTAATAAAAATTTATTTGCCATAAACAGAATAAAAGAACTATTAGTTTTAAATCGCCATGTTTATGTGAGTATGTGTATTTTAGACTTGTACAAATATTGGATGTATGATTTCCATTACAACTATATCAAAAACAAATATGATAAACAAGCGAAGTTATTATTTACTGATACCGATTTCTTGTGCTATGAAATAAAGACAAAAGATGTGTATGCAGACTTTTACAAGGATAAAAAACTTTTTGATAATTGTGATTATGATCCAAAAAGTAAGTTTCATTTGAATGATAAGGAAAAGGTTATTGATAAGATGAAAGATGAAACGTGTGGCATACCTACTGTTGAATTTGTTGGACTACAAAGTAAACTATATTCGTATATGTTAGATAATGAGGTTAGTGCAAAAAAATGGTGTTAAAAAGTGTGTTGTTAAAAAACAAATGGCACACGATGATTACAAAGAGATTGTGATTACAGCAACGGAAAGTCACCATGAGATGAAAGTTATTAGATCACAAAAGCATAACATAAGCAGCTGTGTAATAAATAAAAAATGTTTATCAGCTTATGATGATAAAAGATACATACTAGACAATGGACAAGATACGTTAGCATACAAGTAAAATACTCCATGGTAAGAAACGATATGCAGAGCGATGATGAAGACTACTGTCCGGTTCCATCTGACTTTGCTTAATCAATTGCAAATGTTTAGTTGAATCGTATGAGCAAAATATTATGTTATTGAAATGATAAACTGGATTGAAAGGGGGGATGGGGGTACTGGTATAGTTTCCTAGAGCGGATTTGCTCAAGTAATTAATAATATGTCAGGGCTTTTGGCCCAACTATGCCTATCATTTAGATTTTTTGTAAATGATGGTGTACTTGAGGTAACAGCCATGGCCGACACATGTTACAGTTACTTGGTGTTTGAAGCCCGCTCTGGGAAACTGTGCTGGTACCCCCACCCCCCCCCCCCCCTTTTCTATACTACTACCCATGTATTTATAACATGAAACAGTTTCAAGTTGATCACCATTGTATGACCATGTTTCGTTACCTCTCAAATATAAACCAATTCTGAAAACTATGACATGACTTCCTAAGATTATTGACATACTTGTGCGATTAAAAAAATTGGAAATTACATGTATTTGTGATTGAAGCACAGTTGGCACTGTCGTTAGCATAAAGAAGTGCAAAGATATCATCAACTTCATCCGATGCATGAATACCATTATCGCAAGCGTGCTTAAGTCCATCTATTAAGTCGTTTATGAAAATATTCAACAGGATCGTGCTCAGTTTACAGCCTTGTCTACATTCTACATGGCATTCAAAACAATCTGTATTACAATTTCTATCAGTACGAACGCATGACGCAAGACTGATATACATTGCTGCCAATAGTTTTAAAAAGTGTCCACCTACTCCCTTTCTTATAAGACTATTGAACAGTTCGGTATGCTTTATTTTATCAAATGCCTTTTGAAAAGTCCACAAACAAACAATAAAAACGACCACCTTTTTTACTTATATACTTTTGAATAATGGTCTGAAGTGTAAATAAACTATCAATTGTAGAATAGCCTTGCCTGAACCCTGGTTGTGCCTCATCAATTTTATTATAATTTTCTGCCCAACATATTAATCTATTGAACATCATTCCAGTTTGAACTTTATTTAAGGTATCGATTAATGAGATTCCACGGTAATTATTAGGATCGCTTTGCGAGCCCGATTTGTGAATTGGACATAAAATGCTGTCCCCAAACGGACGGAAAATAATTATTTTATATAACGGTAAGAGTATCGGTGATATATCAGTTAAAGTATATTTTATCATTTCTGCTAATACACCACTAGGACCTGTCGATTTACCTAATTTTAAATCGTCCAAACTGTTTTTTTCAGTTTTGCTGTTGAGAATGGGTCGTTAAAAATATCATCTATTATCTCATTTTCACGTAATAATTTAGTTACTTGCTCAGCATTTTCGACATTATTGCTATTTGATAAAACCCTGATTTTCAAAGATGACTCTTCAGTATCAAAATTTGGATACAATTGTATTCGTATTTGTTTTATATGTCTATGTCCATATACTTATAAATGTTCCCATTGCTATATTCCGGTCATTAAATATTGTAAAAATAGGTGAATTAAAACCAAAAAGGCCGTGTGCTCTTAATACCTTGAATGCAGGTCATAAACATTAAAGGAATTAAGTAGACATCATAACTTCATTCGTATATGTCCTCTTAATACCGTGTCCTCTTAAATCTCGATCCAGTATTATATATAATATATATACTTTTTTGAAAGGTATTTTGTAGATGTATGTATTTTCACACCCTTATATATATATACATATATATAATCAATAACTAAAGACTAAATATACGATTACCTTTAATTGGCATGTATAAAATGATTATCTATCTAGCGTTATGCACCTTTATTAATGAAACTTCGTTCACATTTGTTATATATCCATTAAAACCAGGCCACGCTTGATGTGACCAAAGATTTCTCTCTCTCATAAAAGTTCTAAAACCATAGTCGTATAACTGTCTTAATGCCGATAAATGCACGGCAGGTTTTGTATTTCCCCAATATTTAGTATTGAATGCATATACTCTTGAAAAATGGGTCTCCATAGATATTTGTTTAACATTTTCTAGCGCCCCGGAGGTTATCATTTGGGGAATCGTTTTCCATTCGTCACCTTCAATATCAATCTTGAGAATGTCTACAGACCTCTGAAAAAGAAAAACGAACATATTAAATATACTCGGTAAAAAAAGATTTGGACCAGGGTATATCAAGTCATATAAAAATAAAACCAGTGGACAGAATTTAAGTATCTTTTTTTTAGTAACCAAGGTCTACCATACCCGGTTAATTTGGTACCAGAAACATTAAATTCCAAACAAGATTTGATTTTTAAAAAATATCGCGAACACACAAAGGGTCTGTAAAAAATGTTGCAAAGTCCATACAAAGTAACAGTTACGGACACATTCGAGTAACCAATAAAAAGATTATTATTTGTTCGCAAACTTTCATTGTAAACGATAATTATTGTTGATTGTTGATCTATTGAGAATTATCAACTGAGATAATAAGGGTTATGGTCGAATGTCATGGTTCAGCGATCATTGTACGGGTTTGAACACTGCCATGGTCCAAAACTTTTTTTACAGAGTATACTAACGTTGCTTATTCGCTGTTTAATTCAGATAACAATGGGAATGGAGTGAGGTAGTGCAACCTAAAACCTGGTGTTAAACCACCAGAGGACCAGAGGTCCCTTTGCTACTGATCGTTCGAATGCGGTACGTAAATCAAGACAAAAACATGATCACCATCGAGTAAAATGAACTTGTCGTGCCCTTAATGATGTATTCTCTTACTGCTCTGGCTTCTGCCAAGTCATTGAGTACCTTCAGTGTGGCTTTCTAGGCTATTGTTTTTTTATATTATATTTACACGAGCATATTTGTGTTTTACTTATATTGCCTATTGATGCTGCCTTGTTGGTTAGAGATTAGATCATGGCGGGGATTTCTTTATTTACACTGTCCTGTTTTAATGGGATGACAGTAGGGTAAGTGTGAGGTTTGGTGCACCCTAGAACCGGTTTAAATCCCCAGTGGCCTACTTTGCCACTGACCGTTCCAAGGCGGTAGCCCTATTGTCAACCCTTTTGTGTTTGTGATGTCGTTTGCATTTTTTATTACTATTGCCTTTCTGTTTGTCTGTTTGCGTGTTTGTTTTTGTGTTTTGTGGTTGACTGTCGTCCTTGGATGCTGCTTTCCATGTCCGATATTTTTATCCTTCTTTACCCGTTATAAGCTTTATAGTTCATTTTAACATATATTTTTTGTAACGTGATGAAGAATATACAAAACGGGTGTAATAAATATATATAACTAAAGTTATTTAATAGTTAGTTAACATTTCATCCAGAGTAATGAATGTTCTATGGGAATTACTAAGCAATCACCAATATAAGTGTAATAATTGATCATTTACACAGTTAATTATCACGGTATTTGAAGAAGAAAAAACACGTCCGCAAAGAGTGAAATAGATTGTACTTACATTCGTATGGCCAAGTTCTTTCATTATAGTGTCCAAGGTTTTGATATTCCATCGTTTGTCGTTGACTTCGTTTATCCCTCCCAAACCCCATTTATAAAACCATATATGTTCAGAAATTTGCTGTGTGTTATTGTCCATGCTGTAAAAATACCAAAATGTGTTATCGTAGTTGCCTCTGTATATAAAATGGTTTACAGTGTGGACCTACGATGCCATTGCGCTCGGACGCTATGGTTTCTATAGGACCCTATATCTCATTTTTGCTATTGTTTTTTATATTTATAAATATATATACGAGCATCTTTGTGTTTTACTTATATTGTCTAATAATGCAGCCTTGTTGGTTAGAGAATAGTTCATGGCGGGGATTTATTTATTTACACTGTCCCGTTTTATTGGGATGAAGTAGGGTAAGTGTGAGTTTTGGTGCACCCTAGAACCTGGTTTAGACTTTTTTGCCAATGGCCGTTCCATTGCCATTCATATTTGTCCTTCTGCGTGTTTTTGGGTTCACTGTGTTCTGTGAAAGCTGCATTTCCTGTTCGACTTTTATACTTATTTTTATTAAAATAATGAAATGCCGATTGGTTATTGAAGAGTTATTATATTTCTTATCAATACCTCTCGATACACCATATCAAAATGAGAAAAATGGACCTATACAAACCACAGCACCCAAACGTAATGGTACCGTAGATCCGCAATGTACCACACATAGCGAATTAACTATACGAAACGAACTATACACAACACAAAGAGTGGTGAAGACAGCGTTACCGACTTGGAACGGTCAGTAGGCATTATGACACACTGGTTATCTTCAATCGATTTTAAATGAACACAACCTCGCTAATATCGTGTTTACAGCGCTTAAATTGACAAGACAGTGTAATTAAAAGTACAATCCATCAAAAGTCACGTCCGTGAAACGGTAATATGCAATTTTAAACGCCATAAAACATGCAAATCAGAAGTTCTATGATGATTATGTCATTTAAAGAAACGCTGTTAAATGTTTCAACATCAAATTTACATTGTAGAAAACAGGACGATGTTGCACGTTTTCTTGGTTTGAAGTTCAGTGATGGGCATCAAATGTAATTTGTGATAATTTGTTTGTACTGTGATTATTCTCGTAAACGTGTGCATTGTATACATACAAATCCATGTGAGATAACACCTAATATTTCCTTCCGGTTTATATTGTGCGAGATCACAAATTGTTATTTGGGTCATGACAACATATAAACCGCGCAACGAATGGCCCATGGTAACGGTATTTCTTCACAAGACTGGAGGCAGTCTGGCAGAACAATGGGTGTCAATCCGAATACGACTAAAACCATCATAGTAATGTGTGTCAGTTGCGTATCCAATGTGCATATACATTAACTATGTCCCATAAAAGAATCAATTTAATTATTGTTAGTGATACAGTTCCGTTGGAAAACCTCGACCACTCGGCTAGGTTTTGGTAAATACTTCATTAATATTAATTCATTTGATGATTTCAGGCTGTTATCAACTCTTTTTCTGTGATAGAACTAAGTTGGTTTTAATGTTAATCAGTTCCAAAAGTGCATGCAAAGAAGCGCTCTCTATGAGATCAACCCCACTTGTTCCTACAGACCAGTCTCTTTTGTTGATTGGAACAGTACTGGACAACAACACTTTCAGTATGGGGAGAATTATTTTGTACACACAGACGGGGTGGCTATAGGTTCAAAACTTGGTGTTTGAAACTCTTGCTTCTTTTGCCCTCTATTCATCTTTATATATAGTTATTCTCTGTCTCGTTGTGTGTTTGTGGTTGACTTTCGTCTTTGAATGCATCTTTTCCTGTTAGATTTTTTATCTACTTGGTAACAAATTTTGCAGCTCATAAAAACACATCTTTTCTATAAGAGATTAATCTATGACGGCTTCGACGCATGAGACGGTACAGAACAAGAACCCAACGATTTCGCTAAATTTGCTAATGGCATATACACAAACATAAAGTTGAAACTGAGATTTAACAGAGGTCAGTTGAATTTCTCGACTCTCAAGTGAATCTTAAAAATCGTCACTTATACACAGATCAATATAAAAAAAAAACTACAGACAAGCAAATGTACCTAAATAATGATTCCTTTCACCCGCCTAATACTAAGAAAGCAGTCGCATATGGACTTGGGATTTGACTACGAAGACTTTGCGAAAATGAGGACTAGACACAGGAATGACCTTAATATCCAGTTATCCGCTATTGCGGGATCTTGTTCCGTATTTGGAAATGTATTCCCGCCCAAATAATGACACACATACAAAACCGCAATACATGATAACCGGAATGGAAACAGTCACGCGTGGGTTGGACGGGGTTAAGTTTCCAAATACTGAACGAAATCTCACAAAAACGGAATATGTAGATACAAAACATGTCTGAACAATATAGAGTGGGTAACACAAACATACTCGATCTTAGTCATATTTTCTCTTCGGTGAGTTTTTGTGATATGTTCTATAAAAATACGGCGGTTGTTTATTCAGACATTGCGTGATTTCTTCGGAAACAACGCCAGAAGAGTGCCTATGGGGGGTCGTTTACGGGTTCCGACCTATAATTCAAAGCCAAGGAATCATGGCTGTGTGGTGTATACATAGTATCGTAAGAGCCATGATTCTCGCCTTTAGGTTCATTTAAGCATGTTAGTCTAATTAGATTTAAAATCTAATGTGAATTACAATTTTAGACCAGATGCAAACACCATCTTGTTTTTATTAATATGCCAATTTTTCATGAATCGCAACTTGCTTAACATAAATGTTAACTTAGATTCTTGTAGAAATAACAGCATATGCACCTTTGAAAACGACGTTTAGTTATTTACTTATATACGTGTTATTATATGCAATTCATATTTTGTAATAAGCAAACAAAACATATATCATGAAACAAGGAGGTTGTGCAATCTGAATGATAGAACGTAAGTATGTATACTGAATGTAAGGACCACTCTGCTGACTGTATTTTAGGCCTAATTACACCATTGCGTTTGTGCCTCCGTGGTGTATAGTCAAATAGTGACTACTAAAAAAAGCTTCCCTGCCTTATATACGTGATATAAATGCACACTTAAATGATTGTTTGTTGTTGTTATTAACCTTAATTCATCCGAATGATGTATTGGGAATAGGTATTAGTGTTTGTTTGAGATATTTAATTACAACTGACTTAGCGAGTAAAGGTAAATGCTAATGCAACTATTATGTAACACGTTGCTACATTGGCTAACGTCTCAAAGTTGCGACCGTAAAACCCCCGATTTTCCTCTGAAAAATATGTGACGTCACATACCGTTGATACAAACGACGTCATTGGATGACGTCAACAAAATGCTGGCATCCGTGAATTTGAGTTTTCATAGAAAAACAGGTGTGTATGTATGATTTCATTTTATGTGTGTAGCATTTGAATGGAACAGCATTAGATCGAGATAACGATACTAAGATTTTCAATCTGGGATGGTATGTGGTTGGTTAAACGCGTCGCCGTAAAACGAAATTTCCCGTCAAACCACTCACATACCGTCCAAGATTGAAAATCTTAGCATGGTTATCTCTTAAGTAGACATGTGGTAAATCTGTCTGTGACGTGTCAAAATAGTTCATTCAACGGATTGACTTTTTCTGACATGATGCATAACCCCTGTTTTTATTGCATTTTTCTATTAGCGGACGCTCGCTCGTTTGATTGATATGTGTTTTAAAATTGGCTACGGAGAAAAATGCGCGTTGTTTGTTTCTTTATATAAACATTATATCATTCCTATATAAATCGAAGAAGGAAGGTCAGTAGTGCATTACCACCTTTACATCAACAATATGACGGGTGCGTTTACAATCCATGTTTTGTTCTCCTAGAAAGGTAGCGTAATATAGTTTATTTACTTTTCTCCTAGAAAGGTAGCGTAATATAGTTTATTTACCTGGGGTCAAAACAATGAACATCGCACCCAAACATGTCGACAATGGCTTTGTCAAAATCCCAAAGGTAGTTGATTCTGCAATTAAAGTACACAAAATTGTAAGACGTGAAAGGTACTTTTTCAACGCATGTTTTCGTCATAAATATAACATAAATTTCAATATTTTTAATTAGGTTGTTGCTTTATCCTAACGCCTACCTTAAAACTTAAAACTTACTTTTAAGCGGCACGTTTTGTGAGAAAATAGCTTTGCATTTGATTTAGGAGCGAAAACACGAATTAATCCGTTGAGGTATGGCGGTTAACAAAGGTTAAATTAATTTATCAAACAAATATAATCTATGTTTTGGTGGCGGAAACGTGATGTAATTGTTTGTTCATCTTAAAAAACATAGATTTGAGCCTGCCCCGCCAATACTGTCTGAGCAGGAAATATCGAGGTAACTACTATGTTTGTGCAATTCCTCACTGCTTAATGTTGAACTATTTAATCGGCGTTGAACTATTTGATGGAGTAGATGCGGGGAGGGGTATAGGGTGTGGTCGCTGTCATAGGTTGATGGGTATTGCTATTGTTCATAACAGTTTTCAGGGTCATGGAAGGAGGTGAAAAATTAAAATATTATAAGACTTTCATGCTGCTTTCCCTGTCCGATATTTTTATCCTTTTTCATTTCACAAAAAGAGAGAAACTGAATAACTGCCAGGGAATGGCATTTAAGGGCATTGCGATATAAGTTTGTATATGCTCCAGCGGAGCGGAAGGTGTGTTATTGCAAAATATGTTTACGTGGTCCGAGTATTAATTTTCATACCCCATCCAACCCCTGCTCGAAGAAGCAAAAACGGGGTTGGCTGGGGTATGAAGTAAAACCTTAATTTCTGGTTAAAAGGTTTGCATATTGTAACCAGGTAGTGACATTTTTTTCAGTAAAGAATGTTTTTAAACGTGTTTTATTGTCGAATAAAATCCTGCAGAAATCAACACGTTTATTATATACTGCATGTTATTATGTTAAATTCATTTTTTTAGTATATTGAAATTAAAAGAGAGAGAGAGAAAAAAGAGAAAATGTGTGTGGGGGGGGGGGGGGGGGGGGGGGGGGGGGTAAGGGGATAGTGTCTAGTTATGGCATCATACATACTTAATTTAACTGCAGGAAGATATAGGACAAAAATACTCCCAATTGCAAGTCTGGTTTTAACTTTGTGCTTAAAAGCCAAGTTTTAATAATTGGGCAACATACTTTGCTAACAGTTCTCTCTGACATTATCTCAGAAAATCCCTTTTTATTGACAATTCATTCGTTCGTTCGTTCATTCGTGTAAGAGGAAGGATTTTTTGGTGTCATACCTATAAAACAAGTATTTTGAAAATAATACCGCTGAATTATGATGACAAATACAAATACCTACATGTTGACACGACACGAGCCTAGTTTTAGAGGTAAGGGTTTCTCCAGGAACCATTCTTCAGACTATGCTTAGGCTTGAGCTCTAGTACCAACATTTCATTCACAAATATTCCAATGACCTTCATAGATAAACAATCGTATATGAACGTTCTATTTATTAGAATTTATCATATTTATACATAACAGCTTCTTATTAACGTTTATCTTTAAACTTATAGAAATATGTGTAATTTAAATTTTCATACTTGGGCTTAAGTCTAAGAATATTCTCAAGAATGGTTGGTGAATTCAAGGCTAGGCTATCATTTAAAATCTGAAAATCCAATTTACGGTTTTCCGAGGCGAAAAAATGCACACACAAAGTCAAAACCGGTTTCAAATGACGGTGAAGTATTTTTTGAAAAACAAATCCAAAAGGAAAAACGTCCGTTAGGTAAAAATCTGAAAGAAAAAAAAGAAAATTCGCATGATGCCGCCTTATATGTTTAACACGTCCATTAATTTTTGTATCAATTTGTGTATGTATTAAAATTTAAATGCCATGTTGCCATTCATATCTAGGCTCAATTTGAAAAATAATAACTTACATTCTGTGTTTAAACGTATTTATTTTACATCGATTGCAAAACAAGTTCTTGAAACTTAGAATAATCACTCTCGATGGCTTCCTGGGTAGAACCAGTACTAAGCAATGTGGATTATTTATCTTGCTCAAGGATAAATAACGTGACCGCGGCGAGGATCGAACCCACGACCCCTCGATATGGAGTTCGGCGCTCTACCACTGGACCACGCACTCCACAGTAATGGCACATATTCGGCCAAAAATGAATGAATGCTTGTATTCATACATTCATTTCCATGTTAGTAAAAAAATGTAACAAAATAAATCAACAATGTGAAATAAACTAAAAATGCCTTCTTTTACAAAAAGAAACGAAAAATATCTACTTGCCGCCATTATGGGCCGAAACTTCCTGTGATGCGATGGGTGTGCTACACCGTCAGCTGCGATTGATAAAGCAAAAGCATGTGACCTCGGCGTATATAGTGCGTAACATCTGACGTAATGAAAAGGAAAAGCAATATGGCGACGTCCTCGACAAGCGTAAAATTATGTTAAATGGATACAACTTTATTAGGCTCAGCACAAAAATGCATAATGAAGAGGCTCTTTGTTTCTCTAAGCATCGCCTAATAAACTTGATTGTATAAGGCACCGACATAATTATATTCTTCTCTATCTCTAATGCCTTACCCAAATGAATAAACCAAGCAAGGAGCTGACGGTTTGTAGGGTTTATCTATACAAATCTCTTTCCCTCCATCTTTTAGACTTCCCACTCGTATGACGTCCTTACACAGGGTTTGCAGCATGTTGATATACCTGGATGTTACACAAAGGAGATTAAATATAAATATAGTCAATATAAATATGATGAGACAATTAGAAAAATGGTCCTATAGAAATCACAACACCCGAACGCAATGGTCCTGTAGATTCGCACTGTACCACGAATTGAATTGAATTGAATATTGTTTAACGGCTCATCAACACAGTATAGGTTATTTAGAGCCGTCCCAGAGAGAGGGGAAGGATACATAGGAATCCGGGAACCTGCCCTACTCTTATTATCCAATAGATTCCTGTGGTTCTTTAACGTGCTCGGAGGATAGACCGATACACGGGACCGCCCGGTTTACGTCCCCATCCGACGGACGATCAAAGAGGAAATTAACTATACAATGAAAAGGACAATACACAACACAAAGAGTGGTGAAGACAGTGTTACCGACTTGGAACGGTCAGTAGGCAATATGGCCCATTGGTTAGCTTAAATGGATTATAAGTGTAAACAACCTCACTATTGTCCTGTCTTAAGCGCTCAAATTGACAAGCCAGTGTAAATATAAATAAAAATACTTCCCATTAAAAACCATGGAGTTGATTTGCCTACAACGAAATATCTGTTTACTATGCAGGTCAATGTCAATAATGGTGGCATACTTTCATGAGGATGTCAAGTAGAAACGAAGTCTATAAACTTAAGTAGGTCAACGCCAGGTATAGTGCCCTACTTTAGTATGTTAACGTGTTTCCATGAAAAGAAGTTTGAAGACTGTAGGGCATATCAGGTTTTAAGAATCTGAACTGTTCACATTTTAAGACATACTAACGGACGAACGGAATGACAAATCGGCGTCATCGTGCCCACTATGTTGAGCTCCTTGATAAACCGACTCGGCAAAAGTGGATTCTAATGCAACTATAATGTAACGCGTTACTCCACTGGCGACCGTAAAACGCACGATTTACCGTCTGAAAAGTACGTGACGTCACATAACGTTGTAACACGCGACGTCATTGGATGATGTCAAGAAATGCGTTACCGATGAAATGTTAGTTCTCATAGCAAAAACAAGTGTACTATAATGTTACCTTATATTACTGGCATTTAAATGGAAAAGCATTATAATTAAGGTAACCATGCTAAAATTTTCAATCTGGGACGGTATGTGGTTTGTTTTACTGTCTGAAATTACATTTTCTGAAATTGCAAAATCTTGGACCGTAAAACCACTCACACAGGCCCGTAGTCAGTCCTGAAATTTTACCGAGGCAAACCCCTTCCTAGAGGGTCTGAGGACATGTTCCGCGGAAAACTTTTAATTTCTGCCTGTGATTCTGCATGTTAGTGCATTCCCATGCCATATTTTTAGTTTGAATTGAAGACAAATATAATCTATTTCAATGATTTTATTTGGTATTATATTATAATGCCTACTTGAATGTTTGGTACATTCCCAAAAGTTGCCTCGGTATGCCTCATCGTAGCTACGGGCCTGCCATGAGCATGGTTATCTATTAAATTTTATTTTATGATAATCAATGAAATACTGTGTTTTATCTGTGAAATAAAAGTGTTATTCCACACTGTGGAATATAGAGTTTTATTTCCACAGTAGCTGCCGGGACTACCTTTTTAATGTAAAACCAACACAAATGCATGCACAGTAACACGGATCAGAAGATATTCCTACTGTTATACTGTTAAATCCACTGTCTATTTAATTACTTTCTTTCTGTTTTGATAATCATTTAATGGTTTCAAAAAAGGTGACGCCATGTAACGTTTCGTTACGTCATCCTGGCTAGGAAAGAAGCGTGTGTAAAACGGTTTAGTTACTAAAATGACTTAATTAATTGTTTGTAAAATCATAAAATAAAAAGAAAATTTGCTGTTTTGTCGTGAATAACATATTTTATTTCATCTCGAAGTGAGAAAACTTTCATATTTTCACTCATGCTTCGCATTCGTGAAAATATGAAGTTTTCTCACTTCTCGATGAAATAAAATATGTCATTCACTCCAAAACAACAAATATCCTCTATATATTTGTTCTTTATGTGGATTTAAGTAGTTCGCTGATGAAAGCAAGTGTGTGAAATCGTTTTTTCTTTTTTCAAACTCAACACGTGCTAATGTGCGTCAAGGTATCTTATTGGTTTGATTGGTTAAAATGGATGAATCATTGACAACTAGCGTCATGTTAATTACATGAAGATCAAAACATAAGGTATGGCTTCAGAACCTTTACAACCGCTGGAGAATAAGAGTTACAGCTGTCCGCAGTCGACAAACGGTATCGTTGTGGAACTCTCGCAAGCCTCGGAACCAGACGGAGCTAAAGTAAACGAAATGACAGAATACTATTTACTTGTGACTTACTTCCAGTATATCTGCATCAAAGTGTTTTCCTCCATCTTGAACAGATCCAGATCAGGTGGTATAAGGTAGTCCTCCGAACTCAGTGGTTCGGCTGCGACTGTAACCGTGTCTAAATCTCGTGCGGCGGAGATCTGAAAGGGATTGACACGTTTCATATCATCGACATGCATACTTAGACTATTCCTGTGTGACAACTAGTATGATTATAGGGCACATGATCACAGACAATTGAGCCAATGCAAATAACTGACTTGATCCATTATAGTAATCGGCTCTTTTTCTGTAACAAATGTCAACATAACTGTTAGTAGAACTTAAAGGTGGTCTACTTGACACCAGGTAAATTAATACCAAATGCACTGGAGGCGATTCCGAAGTATCATACGGTTTGTATCAATCCAAATACAACTGCAGCCATCATAATATGTTTTAGCTTCATATTCAATGTGAATTTGAATTAAACCATAACCCATTATCCATTCTATTTAATTATTGTTAATGAAATGTTTGCTCTTGATACATAGATGACTCGGCTGTTTTCGCTGTATAAATCAATAATAGTAATTCATATGATACCATAAGGCTCTTGTACATTATTGTTTTGTGATATAAAAGCCCAAGAAATGCCAAGTAGTAGCGTGAAGTAAAATATGGGATGTTTGTTTTATACCGGCTTATTTCACTACCGTTCATGAACAGTCTCAATCAAACCGAGACTGCAATATTTCGTATTTATCGTGTTCGGCCGTTTCCAAAGGTCCACTCACATACTCTTTTATACCAGCTTGATACGGGTTGCTGAAAATTGGTGACAATTGGTAAATCAGAAAAAATGATGAAAACAAAATTGCCGCCGCTTTATGAAGAAATATGTTTTACTTTTAAGTGATTTGCTTCTTTTCTCAATATGCCATATATAAGTATGTTTTTTTTCTACAGGACGTCGTATTGAAAGAGTGCAAATGAAAATATTGCATAAACACTGCATGTAAAGAGATCTACTCAGAACGATTTTATCTACGGGGAGGAGTCCCTATTTTTTGTTTCTGGACTTATCTCTGCATTAAGGGATATTGTTTACGCATATATTTTGTATACATGTGCATATTTCCACTAGTCGATGTACCATGTAATGTATATGTCTATTAATTGGCATTTGCGTGAGTGACATACTCGTTGCTCTCTTATACGCAGGTTTGTGTGTCCCTTCGTTGGAAATATACAGTCTGTGTATGCGGTATTTCTATTATGTATGATGTTTGTCATTCATCTACAGATATACTCATCAATATTAACTTGATTCGACAAAATTTAATCAAATACAAAGAAACAACCAAATACATCTTCGCCTGTCTCCCCACCCCTCACTAAACAAAATGTATGTTATATATTAACGCGAGTCGTCCTTCGCAGACTTCGACGCCAGAATGCTGGCAAATTCTTTAAATAGTCGAGCTATAAACATTATTCGTATCTGTTTTATACTGTCTTCCTTTTGAGTAAAGAAAATAGCATTTTGTAGACATGTAGTTCAAAGAGACGCATTAGTTTCAATCCACTAGACCCATGCTGATATGTACACATATTTAATTACTGAACTGACAGCATGTGTCCGCTTGTAAACTTATCCTAGGTGGTTATCCTACTTGCTCCCCCACCCCCAGCCCCGTAATGTAAGAATGCATTAGATGCGTTCTGATGCATAATTCAGATGTATAGAAGTGGAGAGATAAGTACACAACGGTACAGGGGCATAGCTAAAACTGATTCACCTGATAGCCCATCAGCGTTTTCAAAAGAAAAGTAGGTAGAGAGGGAATGAAAGAGAGGTCAGTGTGTATTCATGACATATATGAGTGTGCATTATCAACACTCATAGAAAACTGTCCGTTACTATGTACACATAATTACAGCTACACAGTTGTTCAATAAAAGCATACGTAAAAGGTATCAGACCGGTGAAATTCAGCCCATTGAACACAATGCAGCATATGCTATTTTTGGACATCAGTCAGAAGGTCCACAACATTCGTTCGCCTAAATACACTTTAATACCGTGAATTACACACCTCTGGCTCGCAAACGGTCCCATACTTGGAATAAAACTCCGATTCAGTGTTTCAGCATTTCGCGTCATTCATTCACACTATGCGTATTTTGAAATAAACATTTTATTATGTCAAAACCGCATCTCTGCCTACCCTCTGTGCTCATACTCTCCAAAGAAATAGTTCTAACAAAATCAGTTAGTAACACTTACTATTCATGACATCAGACATAATACTTTAACATCAGGTTATATTTAACAATGAAATGAAAACTAATCTTGGGAAAAACACATGCAAACTATTTTAGCATCCTACGACCCAAAAGTACTTCCTGACTGGTCTGACACCAACATGACCATTACTGTGATATTGTTACAGCTACGCCTGTTGTTCAATATCAACATACGTAACCAAAACTTTGTACGCCGGTGAACCCAACATTATCCAACAATTGCAAGACAAGTTTGTAGAGGCAGAAGGTCGTTTTTGCCCATCTAAACACATGGCATAGTAGGAAGTATGTGAACCATAGTCTACAAATACGGCATATGACCAGCAGATGTTTACACATGAACAGACGTCGTTATATCCATGCATGTGAACGATGTTGACGATTCTTGGAAGCTTGATATCCCTTATTTGTAAATAGTTTTATCTTTATATATATTACATTAATTTTTAATAACTTCATCTTTCATCAGTTTTTGCGCATACTATGACCTACTTATGTGTCGACGTGCCGTAAAACACCATTAGTTCGTTAGTTTAACAATAGTATAGTATGGACGGTGAAATTGTCTTTGATGATTGCATCGCATAAAACCGTTTAAATCAGGATACACAAAGGGTCGGCGTTTTACCATTCTCTAAGTGTATACATAGAGATGGGAGTTGCCCATTGAGGTGTTTAAAACAACCAGAGAGATGAAACCATAGTTATATGTCTTGTAGCATGTCTATTCCAGCTGTCTGTCATACTCTAACTTCCAATAACTGGTAGTTAGAGTACACCATTTATTTTGGCAGGTGTTATTTTAAATTAAACGATTTTTATCTGTGCAAATACAAAAGTAATTTAAGTGACCATGCTGCAACTTCCAATAAATGGAAGTTAGACTACGGACAGTGTAACTGAGTACACCATTCTACAAACAAGATAGAGTTTAACACGACAATACATGAAACATGTCACAATACATGAAACATGTCACAAATAAATAAACTATGTGATAAAAACCAAATAGAGACACTAAATTAGTGAAAATTCTTTTTACTCTCCCCCGCACCCTCTCTCTCTCTCTCTCTCTCTCTCTCTCTCTCTCTCTCTCTCTCTCTCTCTCTCTCTCTCTCTCTCTCTCCGCCATCTGTTTAAATGAACTCATATATATATAGCAGTAAGTCACACACTAGACTTATTTGATAAACGTTTATCGCCTATATTATGTTATGGATCAGAAGTCTGGGGATATATACAAGCTGATCAAATAAAACGGGTACATTTAACATTTTGCAAAAAGTTGTTAGGTGTTCAAATCCATTTTGAGATGCAGCGATTCTAAATATGTAAAACTGATGTACAGCATGATGTTAACTGATATGCAAAACAAACCAATTAAATCATCATGGGCAACAAATATAAAAAAAATATGTTATAAAATTTGGGTTTCTATCATGTGTGGTTAAACCAAGGTGTAGAAAATGTAAAAGTGTTATAAGTTTATTTAAGCAAAGGTTAAAATATTGTTTTGCACAAAACTTATCCGAACAAATTGAAAACTCTACTAGAGCTAGAAGCTATAAACGGTTCTCTGAGTTTGGCTTTAAAAGCTATTTAGACAAAATTACAGTAAACAAGTTTCGCTTTGCATTAACAAGATTAAGAATGTCATTTCACAGGTCGGAATCGAGACAGGCCGTTGGCATAATCAAATAAGACTCCATTAAATGAAAGAACTTGCCAGTTATGTAACACTCTAGAAGATGAATTTCATTTTTTATTCGAATGTCCCCTTTATTCTTATCTTAGGGTACACTATATTAAAGCTTATTATTGGAAACGTATGCATATTACAAAATTTATAGAATTAATGAAAAATGAGAATGTTAAAACGATAAGAAATATTTCAAACTATATACACAAAGCATTCTTGAAGATAAATAGTCTGTTCTATTTGAATTAGGACTGAATAAGATTTCATAATAAGTCACTTTTGATTCATCTGCATAAGTTTAGAATGAATGAATGGTGTTTTACGGCACGTCGACACAAATATAAGTCATATTGTGCGCAAAAACTGATGAAAGATGAATAAATGAAGTAGTAAATAAAAATTAATGTAAATATATAAAGATAAAACTATTTATAAATAAGGCATGATATGGTAGTAATATAAAGTATGTATAAATGTAAATCAACAATGCCTGTCAACGGGCGTATAAACAAGTAAATATATAAAAGAACATATTATAATGATTTATAAAGTCTGATTTCTTTCACGAAATCTAAAACAAAAATCTGAAAAGATTACAAAATGGTCATCATCAGATTCCTGAATATAGTTTAAGGCAGGTTCAATTGCCTTAAGTTTAGCTGAAATGATAGAGGCCTTGTCAGGTAGGCGGCTATTTATGCTGTGTTTGTGAACAACAGCTGCTGCACCTACCTTATCTTCATCTTCAGAACCATCTCTGTATTTCGATTTAATTTCATTAAATTTGCTTTGAACTGTACTGGAAATATAGGTTATTCTATCAGTTCAACATTTCGTTTACTTATTTATCTAATTATGTATTTTCTTTTGTGAACATCAATGATGTTTTGTTTATGCGCTAATCTACACATACAATTTCTTGCATTTCGTTTCGGCTATTTCTTAATTTGATGTGTCGCCTCTATCTTTTCTGCTGAACTTAAGGCAATTGAACTTGCCTAAAACTATATTCAGGAATCTGATGGGGACCATTTTGTAATCTTCTCTGATTCCCTTTCATCTCTTCAAGTATGAAACATGCTAACCCAGCTGTGCTTCAACGTTTACAAAAGTACAATTCTCTTATGGTTGATACTGTTATTATTTTCTGCTACTTCCAAGCCATGTAAGAATACGTGGTAATGATATACCTGATAGTGCTGCTAAAGCAGCATTAAGTTGACCTATATCTAATGCCAAATTACCTTATACTGATTTTAAAAGTTGTATAAACACATATATTCGTAACTCTTGGCAAGTCGCTTGGGATTTGTCAGTTAACAATAAACTCCATTCAATTAAACCGTTACTCGGAGAATGGCGTTCTTCTATTCGTCGAGAAGAATGTGTCCTAGCCCGATGCAGGATAGGGCATACACGTTATACTCATTCCATTACCAAAATGTATACCCGGCTTTGCACCGTTAGCGGTCAAACACATCTTGTTGGAATGTGTAGATTTTGATCCTATGCGTCAAAGGTACTACAATGTTAAGAAGGATAAAAATATCGGACAGGGAAAGCAGCATTCAAGGACGACAGTCAACCACAAAACACAAAAACAAACACGCAAACAGACAAACGAAAAGGCAAAAGTAATAAAAAATGCAAACGACATCACAAACACAAAAGGGTTGACAATAGGGCTACCGCCTTGGAACGGTCAATGGCAAAGTAGGCCACTGGGGGTTTAAACCGGTTCTAGGGTGCACCAAACCTCACACTTACCCTACTGTCATCCCATTAAAACAGGACATTGTAAATAAAGAAATCCCCGCCATGATCTAATCTCTAACCAACAAGGCAGCATCAATAGGCAACATAAGTAAAACACAAATATGCTCGTGTAAATATAATACAAAAAAACAATAGCCTAGAAAGCCACAATGAAGGTACTCAACGACTTGGCAGAAGCCAGGGCAGTAAGAGAATACACCATTAAGGGCACGACAAGAAAGATCATGGACAAACATCAAACGCCACCGTCCCAATGGGCTTTAGGTAGTCGTCATCATAGGGTCCACAGCCTGTCCGGTCATCGTACAATTAAAGAGGAAAGCATAGTGGCGAACTGTAAAAGGGTCCATCACCAAGCATGCAGTACGTTGCAAAATGATCGGGTCATAACCTCTTTTGATAAACATTTAAAAAAGTTTAACAAATACTATGACAGAGTTATTTGATACTATAAGTTTTAGTCTTGTTTTAGATTTCCTAAAAGAAATCTAAATCATTATAATAATCAGACTTTATCAATCATTATAATATGTTCTTATAACTATTTACTTGTTTATACACCCATTGACGGGCATTTGTTGATATCATCCCTTATTTGTAAATAGTTTTATCTTTATATATTTACATTATTTTTTATTTACTACTTCATTTCTTCATCTTTGATAATTTTTTGCGCACAATATGACCTATTTTTGTGTCGACGTGCCGTAAAACACCATTCATTCATTCAATAATTTCATGTGTCATGATTAAGACACATATAAAAATGAATTGTATATTTCCATGTAATGTTGACTAAGACTGTAACCTAAATTTTAACCAGGTTATATAGTTTCGAGTAGTCATAATGCATTGGGACATATATTATTATAAGTAGTGTTATCATTTCGTTAATTAAGTTAATTAAGTGTATACTGATAGGCCTAAGGCTTTTTATATTAATAAACTATCTATATATTTAATTATAAAATAATAAACGTGTTTTCATCATGTTCATCAGAGGGACAATAATGACTATATTACATATACTGGTAAAAAATGCCAGCAAGCCATTAGCTGTTAAATTATAAATATGATGTGTTTTGTATTGTATACTGATAGACCATTTGGTCTTTTTGTATAATAAAGTTTACATATATATATATATTACTTGTTGAAATGTTGTACTACACAAATAGCGAGGTTTATATGACCGCCTGACCGTCATGCAACGCCACTGTCACTCGTCACACAATGACATGCACTACATTAGTTACATTGCAATCAGCAACGTGTTGATGAACGTTGGGACATTACAAATGCATATTATATACATTTTTCATAACATTTGCCTAAAGCCAACCAATAACTGACAAATTTGAAGTTATAGCTCGTCGTACACCATCTAGGCGAGAGGTATGTATTTATTCGCTTCAAGTTTACATATATTTTCAATGAAAGTGTATTTAAATACTTCAATCACATAACAAGTACTCGTAAAAGGTAAAATAAAATTGGCCAGTTATAGAACTAATATTTCCAGAATTAGACCATGAGCCAGCTACCATCTCAGGTGGGTAATTCTTACTGGTGCCATGTTACAGAGTACATTGTAGAGAAAGACAAAAATACATGATAGCAGTGCCAACATGGTTGCTATTTCCTGTTATTAAAGTTATCTCCACCTTTTAGATAAAAATCAGGTTTCTTTAAAAGATAGTTTTCTCTGAAACCTGAAGAGCTAGAAGTCTAATATATTGCATGTGGCATATGTTTATGGCCCGCTACAAAAAATAATATGGTGACCCCGGGGTCATATTTGGCCCCGCCCCAGGGGTCACATATTTCCATAGAGTTATACTGGACAATCTTTCAAAAGCAGACGTCTAAAATGTTGCATGTAGTATAAGCTTATATTCCTCTACCAAATGTGCTACAATGGTGACCCTGAGGTCATATCTGGCCACACCTCTATTTAAATAGAGTTATATACAAACATCCTTAAAAAACAATCTTCACTGAAACTACCAGAGCTAGACGTCTAATATTGTGCATGTAGCAAACGCTTATGCTTTCTACTTAGTATGTTCAAATGGTGACCATTGACTTAAATTCGATCCTGTCCTATGAGTCACGCTATTACATGAGTAAAGCCATTAAAAGAAAAGCCTATAAAAAATTCCTAATTGTTCAAATGGTGATACTGGGGTAAAATGTGACGTACCCAGTCACAGTTCAGTTATATCAGGAAACTTCTGTTGTAATTGTTTCTTTTGTGAGCATTTTGTGGCGAGGCCAAAGGGCGTAGACCAAGGCGAGACCCTTTAGCCTATTGTTTAAAACT
>JAWPHD010016626.1:0-48833 GCA_037043455.1 Cyrtodaria siliqua
ATTACATGTTTTATTGTCTATCAATGTCCTGAATTTGGTCTGTTTACAATAACAACTTTTGATGAAACCAATTATTTGTAGGCTTCACTAATTTTTTATGGTATATTTGGCGGCCATTTTGAAAATGGCGGACATTTTTCAAAATCTGACGTGGGTCCATAGCCAGAAATGTTTAGTAGAGTATTGTCTAGCTATGTGTCAAGTTTGGTGCTTTTATCACAAAATGCACAATTTTACCAATATATGTCACCAATCTGCCCCACTATAATACATGAGAGCTCTGTGCACTGTGTTTCCAGAGAAGAAGATTTTTTTCAGTATTTGCCTATACAAGCCTAAGTAAAACTTTGACCCCCAGGGTGGGGCCAAATGTGACCAATGGGTCACCATTTGAACAAACTTGGTAGAAGACCATAAGCTTATAGCAAATGCAAACTATTAAACCTCTGGCTCTTGCAGTTTCAGAGAAGATTTTTTAAGTTTTTCCCTATACATGTCTATGTAAAACATGTGACCCTTGGGCGGGGTCAAATGTGACCCGAGGGTCACAATTTGAACAAACTTGGTAAAGGACCATAAGCTTATAGCAAATGCAAAAAATTAAACCTCTGGCTCTTGCAGTTCCAGAGAAGAAGATTTTTTTCAGTTTTTCCCTATACAAGCATTTATGTAAAACTGTGACCCCCGGGCCGGGGCCAGATGTGCTCCAGGGTCACCATTTAAACAAAATTGGTAAAGGACCATAAGCTTATAGCAACAGCAAAATATTAAACCTCTGGCTCTTGTAGTTTCAGAGAAGAAGATTTTTTAAGTTTTTCCCTATACATGTCTATGTAAAACATGTGACCCTTGGGGCGGGGCCAAATGTGACCCCAGGGTCACTATTTGAACAAACTTGGTAAAGGACCATAAGCTTATAGTAAATGTAAAATATCAAACCTCTGGCTCTTGTAGTTTCCGAGAAGAAGATTTCTAAAAATGAAATCCTATATAAGTCTATGTAAAACTGTGACCCTCGGGGCGGGGACAAATTTGACCCCAGGGTCACCATTTGAACAAACTTAGTAGAGGACCATAAGCTGATGCTACATGAAATACATGAGAGCTCTGTGCCATGTGGCTCCAGAGAAGAAGAAATTTTTCAGTTTTTCCCTATACAAGCCTATGTAAAACTGTGACCCACGGGGTGGGGGACAAATTTGACCCCAGGGTCACCATTTGAACAAACTTAGTAGAGGACCATAAGCTGATGCTACATGTAATACATGAGAGCTCTGTGCCATGTGGTTCCAGAGAAGAAGAAATTTTTCAGTTTTTCCCTATACAAGCCTATGTAAAACTGTGACCCCCGGGGTGGGGCCAAATGTGACCCCTGGGTCACCATTTGAACAAACTTGGTAGAGGACCACAAGCTTATAGCAAATGCAAAATATTAAACCTCTGGCTCTTGCAGTTTCAGAGAAGAAGATTTTTTAAGTTTTTCCCTATACATGTCTATGTAAAACATGTGATCCTTGGGGCGGGACCAAATGTGACCCAAGGGTCACCATTTGAACAAACTTGGTAAAGGACCATAAGCTTATAGTAAATACAAAATATCAAACCTCTGGCTGTTGTAGTTTCCGAGAAGAAGATTTTTTAAAAATAAATCCTATATAAGTCTATGTAAAACTGTGACCCCCGGGGCGGGGACAAATTTGACCCCAGGGTCACCATTTGAACAAACTTAGTAGAGGACCATAAGCTGATGCTACATGTAATACATGAGAGCTCTGTGCCTTGTGGTTTCAGAGAAGAAGATTTTTTAAAGTTTTTTCCTATATGTCTATATGAAAAACATGCAAAACCTCAATATATAAACTTTGGACCCCCGGGGCACGGCCATTTTTGACCCCTGGGACTTTATTTGAACAAGCTTGATAGTTTGGGCGTTGGCGATCATTTTAAAAGAAAAACTGTTGAAATCTGTCCAGCGGTTCTGGGGAAGAAGATTTTTTAAGGTTTCGACCATATATGGTAATGGCAGCCATCTTGGATGTAGCGCTGACCTAATTTTAACAAATCTAAAAAGCATTCATCTAAGGATCATCCAGGTGAAGTTTGGTCAAAATTAGCCAAGCGGTTTCTGAGGAGAAGTCGTTTGAAGAAAAGTTAACGGACGGACGGACGTCGGACGACGGACGACGGAAGACGGACAACACACCATCCCATAAGCTCTGCTGGCCCTTGGCGGGGTATATATTATAAAGGAACCAGTAATGTATTGACGCGATGTCAGATGTTCGCCTACTCTGAATAGAAAACAGCTAAAATCTATAATTATTATAAAAGGTCAACATCGCCACATTAAACCATTTCTAGCAACATATACATCCAAGTGTTTTTAAATTTATTCAGCTGATGCAATCTTCAAGCCAGAAAGAGCTTTTTTAGTATCTAGGTTTGTTTGGAAAGCATTTATTATTCGCAATACTGCATTATATAATGAGTAAAAATTGTATGTTCAATGTTCATCCTTATTGGACATGACATGTAAACTATTAAAAACTTCAAATAATAATAAGAAACTATGTAATAGGAATAGTTAAATCATTATAACGGTAAATACGTGCTCTAGAGTGAATGCAGCGGGTTTTTTCCTTCACTGGACGGATCCGGTAAACGGACCCGTTCCCAATCGCCAAAAAATATCATTTTCCCCAATTTTGAGTAAAAAATAAAAAAAATAAAAAATTAAAAAATAATAAAAATTCCAAATTCAGGATTTTTCTTTCCGAAATTGTAAAATGTTTTAGAATAGTCTTCTTACTAAAGTTTTTTACCAGGGTTTTCGACGTTTCTTCTGCTTTTCTGTGTAAATTGAACAAAATACAAAAACAATTTTTTTTCCCAATTCTGAGAAAAAACGCGCGTTTTTTCCCAATTTTGAGAAAAATCGCGTGTTTTTTCCCAATTTGACCGGTCACGGACCCATTCCCAAAATGGTGAAAAAAAATGCTGGAATGTGTGAGACATTTTGGGCGTCAGAGTGAATGGGTGAGTTGTAAGAGAGTATATTATGTATGATTTGTGTATTTGTACTTTTTCATTGTTTATTGTAAAATTGCATTGACCTGTCATATAGTAACAAATGTAATATGTATTTATATGACGAATTGACAATTGAATTGAATGGTGTAACGGCTCATCAACACCGTATAGGTTATTTACGAGAAACATTTGTTTAAGTTATAAATAAAGAATATGTTCTGTTCTATATATTCAGTACAGTCTTTAAATACCTGTAAAATGTACGCTATTTAAGGTTTTAAGTTATATTATTTTTAGTTTTTCTCTCGAAATACCTGAATTCTGCATTGTAACGCGTAACATCGAGACAAGAGTTACGTCGTGAAAACTGACCCGTTTCATATTTCAATAAGCCAAAAACCACAAAATATTGCACACATCTAAATTGATAGAAGCAAAAAATGTGATGCAATTTGAATGTGAATTGAGCGCGAGAAATAGACATGTCGCCAGTACTTAGATATCTCCGCCCAATTGTTGATGTCGGAGTATACTGACAATTGTTTATATAACATAGTTGCACATGCTTTATACATATGCTGTTGTTTGTCGGAGGTATCGTTCTGGTTTGATTGGTTGAAATGGATAAATGATTGACAACTGGCGACATGTTAATTCTGTCACATAATCAGTAATGGCACGTAAAATGTAACACGTGCAATAACTGTTTTATTGACAAACTTTAAAAGCGAATGAAATAAATTTCAGATTAACAGATAAGAAAACACAAACATTAAAAAAATATGATTTTTCTGGAGAATATGAAAGTTACAATTTGTTTCACAAATTTAATAGTGTTTACCTTTTCTTCAGTGTTTCCTCTGTCCTATGATGTGGTCACACTCACTGTTTTAATGTAATTGTTAATTTTTCTCGATGCGAGAAAGAATATATAGCAAAAGCTTGAATTTTAATTGAAATAAATACGTTTTTGCAGTACTTTTGAAAAAGTGCTTGTTAAAGAATGACAAAATAAAAAAATTATTACTCAAATGACTGCCAAAATTCTTTGTCCAAAGGTAAAGTCACAAACGCGATTTTTTAAGTCAACGTTATTTGACGCCATCCGCTTTGACGTTACACAAATATATACGGAACATCTGACATTGGCCTGCACAACACAATTACGTCTAAGGAAATGCGCAGATATAAACAAGAAATGTCAGTGTAAGTGACAAATGCCCTCGATGTGATCTTTGACCTCTAAGTATGACCTTGACCTTGGAGCCACGGACCTGGATTTTGTGCGCGACACGTCGTCTGGTTGTAGTGAGCACTTGTGCCAAGTTATTTGAAAATGCGTCCAGGCATGCCAGAGTTATTGACCGGGCACGATTTGACTTTTGACCTTGAAGCCACAGACCTGGATTTTGTGCACGATTTTGTGCGCAACATATCCTCTTGTTGTGGTGAACACTTGCACCAAGTTATTTGACAATCCGTCCAGGCATGCCAGAGTTATTGACCGGACACGATTTGATTTTTGACCTTGAAGCCGCAGACCTGGATAAGTGTGATCTTGACCTTGGAGCCATGGACCCAGATTTTGTGCGCAACACGTTGTCTTGTTGTGGTGAGCACTTGTGCCAAGTTATTTGAAAATCTGTCCATGAATGTTGGAGTTATTAACCGGACACGATTGTACGGACGAACGAACAGACTGACGGACGGACAGTTCAACTACCATTTCGGGAGCATAATTAAAAGATATAATGGAAGTTTAAACAAGTTGATTGTTTAAGCCGTATATTTTGTGATATTATTAAGGGTTTGTTTACTTTTCGAAACCTGGAGAGGAAATATTCTGCAGTTGTACACAGAAGTACTAGTTAAATTTCTGTAAGTATACGTATGATCGTATATACCACTATATGAACTGTTATTAAAACTTTATTTCAAGAAAAGTTTGAAAATGTGTTCAATGAGTGAGGAAGTGGACTTTTTCAAACAGAATTCCAGTCATATTTAGCAGCCATGTTTAATTGATTATTGATCGATCTGCAGTCGGTTAAATATTCTGACGGTCGATCATTGATTTTCAGCCGATTCCCAACACTAATATTTATTGTTCCGTTCCATTCCGCAAAATACAATAACCCAAGTGGGTAACAGTATTTTGCGAAATGAAACGGAACAACATACTATGTTGTGACTGAGCCAGCATGGCAACTGTTACCTTTAGCGGAAGCGGGAATGTTACCTTTAGCGTCGGTAGTTACCTTTAGCATAGAAATTCTTTAGTGGCGGTTGTTACGGTTACCTTCAACGGAATTGTTACCTTTAGCATTGTAACATACATATCTTGCATGAGTTTTAATTATTCACGGTGGAAATGGTTGTTTTGTTGGCTTTCCATCAGTTATAATTTAAATCATTAAAAAAATGCCCTCTGGTGGTTGCTATTTTTCCTGTTTTATACCAGAAATCCACTAGATTTTGTGCAACCATTTTAACCACTTCACTACTTTCAGAACAATAATTTAGATCGGAAGGAGAAAGCACATAATTTAGCTTAAAATATTATTAGAGATTATTTAACGGTTGCGTGTTGAGAATAACCAATTTTATTTCATCAAGAAGTGAGAGGACTTAATATTTTTACAAATGCGAAACATGAGTTTTGATCACTCTGAGACGAAATAAAATCTGTTATTCACTGTGTATGCAGACAAAGGTTTTGAAAAAGTCAGTCATTGGCTCAGTATGGTAAATTTGCTATTTTTAAGTCACCCAGGGCATGAAAATTCCACTCGTCCGCTCGTATTGACGAGTGAAATTCGAATCCAGACCAGCGAAACTCATGAATCCGAGAGGACGAGTAACATTTCAGTAGAAAAAAACAACAAATAAAATAGTTCTTATATAGTTTATTACGCGATTCAATGCAGTAAATAGTCGCAACTCTGTTTATTCAGCGATAAAATGCAATTTAAGTCAACCGGATATTGGGAAATTGACGCATTTTCGTATTATAAACTGCGGCTCGCGTTCTAATTTCACGGAGCGCGAACGTTACGGTGTTTGATGTTTGAAAATAACACTTTCACGGGGGAAATCTTTAAAGGCACTTGGTGACTGGGACCTGGGCCTTCATTAAGGGGAATTGCAAAAAGTATGCTGTTTTCCTGTATTGGAGTTTAAACATTTTCTACTATTTTTTTTTTTTTTTAAGAGGGGAATTTTTCACAGGAAAAGGGGAAAATATATACCATGCCAGAGTAACTGTAATGACCATGATCAGACTGTTGTAAACTATAGAATATGAATATAGTCATCTATAATACTGGTCAAAGTTTCATAATTTTCATTGATTTATATAAAGAAAACAAAAAAACATTATGATGTTTCCCTTTGTTTAATTATAATAGTGTTAAATGATGGTATCTGACTACTTTCACTTATGAACTTTACAATCAGAGCAGGACAAGTAAACATCCTATAAGGACGAGTATGCAGTAAAATAATTTTATTTCGTCCCCTGTTCACCATTACTTCTAAATTACTTAACCAATTTTAATAAACTTTTTCTTATTTAAGTTATTACCAATCATATCCAATGTATAACTTTTATACCAACTTTCTGAAAAAAAAGGTTGTTTTTATAAAATTTTGGAAAACGGTCATTTCCACTGTAAATTACATTGACAATTCATACTTGACCAACTTCCAAAAACTACATCTCATTTTCTTAGTAAGACCATTTCCAAGCAAATGATATAAATTAAACAATCTTTCTCTAAAAAAAAAAAAATGTGTTTAACATTGCTCCAGTAGTGAAAAAAATAAAACTATATTTCCCACATTTATTTCACTGCTAAAATCCACTATTTCATTGCTTTTACAATAAATCTCCTTTTTTGCTGGTTTCTTGACGCGAGTGGTGCCACATGGCAAAAACTAAATAGGACAATTTTTACAAGTTTTTTACTTCAAAAATAGCCTGATGCCACATTTTATTCTTTTATTCTTATTCTTTTATTATTTTCTATCGAATTCAATGTATTTCTCTAACTGATATTTAAAAATAAAATAAATGGGGGTCTTCGAGTTAGAATTTTCTCAAAACAACTTTTTAAGTTTGACAAACTATAGACATCAGGCTGTCGTGTTATTTTTTTTTAATAATGCCGATGTCCCTAATTATGATCAGTGTTCCCATTCACATACATATGTAACATACAATAATCACGCACAAATTTCGGCAGCCGTAATGATTGCGGGTATTAAAATTGACTATAGAACAATATAATTGAAATAGACTATAGATCATTCCGAGTGTTTACTGCTTGATATTTTCCGCAAATTTGACGAAACAAATTGAATAAAATCTATTGGCTGACCGATGTTAACCGGAAAAAGCCAATCATAAGAAATTGGGTTATTTACAAGCGTACATAATGATGCATCATTGCCTTTTTCTCCACTGGTTTCGAGAATTTCTATTTTATGAATGAAAGTTTGAGTGAAAATTCAAAATAAATAACACAGGCAATTTTATTACGTCATTAATTTTGTCTGCACAGAATCCAAATGTCGAAGCAAAGACGACTGATGACCTTGGTTTCGACGCTTGCTCTCAAAAAACAACAATGCCGAACTTGAAATGATGTAACAAAATGAGTCAAATTCAGGGCATGTTGAAAATGAAACTCATTCTGTAGTAGAACTAATTGATAGCATTGATGAGATTGGTATGTACCAGGGCATTCAACTGTCCGACATGTTCTTTGAGAGACAAATTAATCTTCACTAACATTAGAAGAAATTTTGTCACATATATTCTTTCTGAGTTTGATGAGAGGTTCCCGGAGGATGACATGAAAGTATTGAAATACTTAAACATACAGATAAGCAAGTTAATATCGTGATCTTTATATAATGTTAGATTTCTAAGAGGATTATATATGTCTTTATATAAAACTATTTATTGTAATTGTCCTTTGTGACAATCCTGTAATTGGATTTTATGCCAATAAATTGAATAAAATTAATGTGTCTCTAATCCTGCTCTCCTACCAGCTGGAGTGCAAGCAATCCAAGGTTATGGACATGATGCTATTAACAACATTTTGACTTTCTTGATATGTTAAACAGACAGAATGTAACAAATCCATATTTTCAGTTTAAATTCTTGTTAAATGTTAACAGAGATTTGTCTCTTGAGAAAATGTGTCTTGCTATCATATCACACAAGGAGAGTTACCCTAACTTTGCGAAAATGGCAGCAGTCCTAATGACTGTACGACTCACTTTTGTTCCCTGTGAACGAGGGTTTTCATTACCAAACTATCATATTGCCAAGTTTACAAACAGGAGAAATGTAACAAAAGTTGAAAACAGAGTGTGTATCAGCTTTGCTTCAAAGCAGCCTGGGTTTGACCAAGATGAAATTATTCGAAGTGTCCGAAAAAATTAACAGACTAACAAGTTATGTCACTGCCTGATAATGAATTAAGAATTTGACTGAAGTTGAAATGTAACTTGTGTGTTACTTTGCTGTTGTAATCTTTTCAACTTTTTTTATTTGAGTTTGTCACTTTGAGTCAATTAAACATTTAAATGGTGCAGAAATAAAGTTAATTTCAGGGTTTATTGCAATTTTTTACATATATCTAAACGGTTACCCCAAAATTTGTGTTGTACCCCAAATTTTGCAACCAGGGGGTACAAGTACACCCAAATAAAATTATCAGTGGGAGCACTGATGATGCAATTCTTGTAATTTGTATTACTCCTGTTTATAAACTTGCGCTTGTAAAACACGACATTGAACAGTTTAATAATCTTAATTAATATTTGAAAAGAAAACTGAATAAAACCTTTGCCCAAGGTCAAACAGACAGGCAGGAGGTTGGTCATTTGAAAGACCTTCCCCAAGACATGTGAAAGCTATATTCAAAATGGTTGAAGAGTTAACCAAACCGTTAAAAAAATTAAGGTTGACCTTGACCGTGGCACAAGGTCGTGACATGAGGGAGGGTGATCATTTGAATACCTCAAAGGGTTTTCCAAGTTATAGGGACTTAGAAAACTTTAACAAATATGTTAAAAAGGTTTTCTAAGTAGATCTTCTGACAAGTGGAAGGGTGTGCATTTGAAATACCTCTCTCTGGACAACCTATATACCAAATATGAAAGGGTTGAAGAGTTACAGGTCTTAGAAAAAATAATCACCAAAATTTTTATATTTTTCTATGTATGACCTTGGAATTGACCCAATGTCAAACTGACACTTGGGAAGGTGTGCACCTGAAAGTCTTTTCCCATTAGACAAGCATGAAAGCCATATCTCTAGAAGAGTTATATATACTTAAAAAAATGTTAACCTGCTGTTACAGACGACGCCAACGCTGGCGAGCGATTATGTGACTGACAAAGTCTCAAAGGAGACAAATGGCTAAGAAAATATCCTAATTGTGATACACCAGAATTGTCTGACTTGCTTATCTTCAGATGCAAGACATGGACTCTTGAATTTTGTATTACACCCATTTGCCCCAATTGTGATACACCAGAATTGTCAGACTTGCTTATCTTCAGATGCAAGACTTGGACTCTTGAATTTTGTATTACACCCATTTACCCCAATTGTGATACACCAGAATTGTCTGACTTGCTTATCTTCAGATGCAAGACATGGACCCTTGAATTTTGTATTACACCCATTTACCCCAACTGTGATACACCAGAATTGTCTGACTTGCTTATCTTCAGATGCAAGACACGGCCTCTTGAATTTTGTATTACACCCATTTACCCAATTGTGATACACCAGAATTGTCAGACTTGCTTATCTTCAGATGCAAGACATGGACTCTTGCATTTTGTATTACACCCATTTACCCCAATTGTGATACACCAGAATTGTCTGACTTGCTTATCTTCAGATGCAAGACATGGACTCTTGAATTTTGTATTACACCCATTTACCCCAATTGTGATACACCAGAATTGTCAGACTTGCTTATCTTCAGATGCAAGACATGGACTCTTGAATTTTGTATTACACCCATTTGCCCCAATTGTGATACACCAGAATTGTCAGACTTGCTTATCTTCAGATGCAAGACATGGACTTTTGAATTTTGTATTACACCCATTTACCCCAATTGTGATACACCAGAATTGTCAGACTTGCTTATCTTCAGATGCAAGACATGGACTCTTAAATTTTGTATTACACCCATTTGCCCCAATTGTGATACACCAGAATTGTCAGACTTGCTTATCTTCAGATGCAAGACATGGAATTTTGAATTTTGTATTACACCCATTTACCCCAATTGTGATACACCAGAATTGTCAGACTTGCTTATCTTCAGATGCAAGACATGGACTCTTGAATTTTGTATTACACCCATTTACCCCAATTGTGATACACCAGAATTGTCAGACTTGCTTATCTTCAGATGCAAGACATGGACTTTTGAATTTTGTATGACACCCATTTACCCCAATTGTGATACACCAGAATTGTCAGACTTGCTTATCTTCAGATGAAAGACATGGACTCTTGAATTTTGTATTACACCCATGCGATGTTCTAAATAACTTGCTTAGTATCTATTTTGCTAATGGAAAAAAGAACATAGATCTACAGTACAGGTGGATTCGCTTTCTTTTAAGTGGGTCACTCACGTGGCGTGCCACGGTGTCCTCTGGCTGGAATCGCCACTGTTTGTTGATACATTTTAACACTCGTTTGGTAACATATCCCAATGCTTTGTCTGCCTATAGGCTACTAATACAAAGGCTAATTTCTTTAGATATATGTACAATTAACTTACACTCAGTTCCATCAGGGACTCAGATATAACCGGGTCCTGGTTCCATGGTGTAATTTTACCGTCTGCATGAGTGTTATCACGTGTGACGTGAAAATAAATGGCGAAGCAACTAGAAAAAGCCCAGACTCCCGAGCAGTTGCGTAACCACGTGATCAGACCGACAGCGGCCCGACAAAGGGTATCTACGTCGGCCCGGCCCGACGTCAGCCCGAGATATTATAACCGACATAAAAAGAAATGTGCTCTTTGTGCTATATTCATTTAGATTAATAGGTTGAACAATCAATTTAACATGCCATACAAACAAAAATCATCTAATTAAACATTTGAAAAATATATTGCATATTTTGCCGATATTCCGACATTAAGCCGATAGGCATGCTGGCTCCGTTCCGCAAGATACGAATAGCCTTGTAAACCATTTAGTAATTGGCGAAACCGTTTAGTAAGTATTTCAGTTATTTAATGGCAATCCAAACCACATCGTGACATTTTTTGGAATGATAACACATTTGAAAGGGTGTCAAATGAAACCATTTAGAAAATTTAAATTTCGTTTTTCAAATAATAAATAAATACAAGATAAACATTAAAACAGTATAAACCAACGTGTTTGCATAAACTGTTGACTATATTGTACCAATAACAAACTTTTAATTTAGTTATATGCGAACAGGTTTAAGTCAAACTGATACTGGATATAATAAATGGAAACGCCAATGTTAATGCTTGATAAAAGCTTTAAAGACCCAACTGGGGTATATAAGGGAGGTAGTGGCTGGGGTGGTTCCCTAGTATATTTGAACATGTTTCATGTCAGGGACACTTTTTCTTCAAAAAATCATAAAAAACAGTTATAGTTATCTTTCAAAAAATATATGCTTGAAGAATAATTGATTTTATTTCATTATTATGAAAATAGTGTTATATGGTTCTTTCTGATTTCCATAATTAAATAAAATCATCAAACCAAAATTTCAAATTTCAAATTCATGGGAGGAGCCCTGTGTCCCTTTAAAAACACAGCTATTTATGGGGGGAAAATACACATCTGTTGCAATAATTCAACAATAATTATTACAAGAAGAAACTGATGC
Source organism: Cyrtodaria siliqua (assembly GCA_037043455.1). Taxonomy (NCBI): domain Eukaryota; kingdom Metazoa; phylum Mollusca; class Bivalvia; order Adapedonta; family Hiatellidae; genus Cyrtodaria; species Cyrtodaria siliqua. The sequence goes on from JAWPHD010016626.1 coordinate 11,954, forward strand.
AAAGCACCAGGGCGGCGCAGAATGTTTTGAAAAGGAGGAAACTAACATGTGTATTTATTTGTAATTTTTCATTACATAACAACAAAAATGTAGAAATGTTTTAAAAAAAGTATAAAAAGTTATATGGAAACAGTGAGCTTGAGAACAAAGGCACATACATAAGATATCAAAACATATTTAAGTGTTTGCTGATGAAATATATTTCTAGAATGTTATGAGGATTTTTAGAACGTTGAGGTAGTTTGAATTAAGTAAAAAACAAATAAAAAAATAATACCCGATATACGGGACCGCCCGGTTTACGTCCCCATCCGACGGACGAGGCTATGGGAAAGTGTCTTGCCCAAGAACACACCGACGGAACTCAGTGGCACCACGGAGGATTGAACCCGGGGCATCCGGTTACTAATCCGCCGCGCTACCGACTGCGCCACGCCAGCCCTCCATCATAAAAAGGGAAGCTGATATGATCAGTGAAATGTGTACTATGACAAATGGCTGGGGTAGGTGGACATGTATTCGGAAGAAGTGGTTTGTAGTGCGAAGATATCATACAGTTTGTTTTTTTAATGTTTTTGTCATAGGCGTGTGCCACGTAGGGCTGATCATTAGATTTCCTGGGTGGAAACCAGTATTCCATGGCCTTCTTCATTAAATAGCATGTTCAAGCAAAGCTTCAAAGCTGTCTCTGTTATAATTACTGAAAGAAGTGCACCTTAACATAAAACGTAACCAAATTTTATACGCAGGCGCCGATCAAGGGATGACAATAAGTCGTCTTTTTTTCCAAAAACATACTGGCTCAAACCAGTTTACTAAGTTCAAACAGAAACAGGGCATAACTGTTGCAGAAAGCAGCACAGAGTTATGAAACCTGATATGCTGGGTCATGTTATGATGTAGAACAACTGTATAAAGTTTCAAAGTTGTGTAATAGTTACCTAATATATGGACCTATGACATAGCGCCAATTTCAATACAACAACACGATCTTATGGCCAGTCTTTTATCTCCAACATTTTGGCCAGTCTTTTTCCCTCAACATGTTTAATCACGTGCTCCATATGCCACGTGCTCCTCCATAATATGCAGCATCAATTACAAATAAAGGCTGCGCGCTCAAGGCGCGCCGCCATCTTGGCCACTTCCAATATAATATGTATCACAATATCAATGGACAGACCGATACCCAATCAGAGTACTCAAATGCCAAATTGTCGAAACCAATTAGATTTATCCCGTAGTAGTTTTGTATAATATTTTTTGAAATATCTTAACAATGTATGGGTTTTTAAAAAAAAACTTATATAAGGCTCGAACATAGACGTATAGTATACGACGCTCTAACCGACTGCCACGATGTGCAATCTGATTGGTTCCGATAATTTGGCATGTGAGCGATCACGTAGTTTAATACACTTAAAAAATTACCGTTTTACCCCTAATAGTAGTAATTTATATAAACGACATTGCCGATACATTGCTTAGTACGACAACGACATAGCCGATACATTGCTTAGTACGACAAGGATATTTGCTGATGACAGCTCTATTGCGGTAGTAGATATAGATTACATGGAAACTACAAGTAATGACGACCTGCGTAAAATATCTAATTGGTCAAAGCAATGGCTAGTAAAATGTAATCCATCTAAAACTGAAGTCATGTTCTGTTCGCTTGAAACCATCCGTCTTCGATATTTGAAAACGCTCAACTTAACTTTGTAGACCATCGTAAACATCTGGGAGTAACCCTTGGTCATAAGGTCCTGGCATCAACATATTTCAAATATTGTAACATCTGCGTCAACGGTTCTAGGTTCAATGAAATTAAAGAAATTTAAATTAAAACATCAAACGTTTAATCAAATATATAAATCTTACCTTCGACGTATTTAAAAATACGCGGCTATAATGGGATAGTTGTACGAGTTATGAAAAAGATCATTTAGAAAAAAATACAATATGAAACTGCGTGAATAGTTACTGGATTGACTCATTCTGTCTCTATGCACACACTATAAACTGAAATTTGTTGGGTCTCTCTGTCCAATAGAAGACATATCCAAAAGTTGATATTTACCAAGAAGTTTAAAAATGTAGATTTACCGAGTTACCTGAATGAAATATTGAAATATGGTGTTGAAGATGTTGAGAATTATTTGTGTAGATGTGTAATTTTTAGACATGAAAGACGACATTTTTTTAGACACGTATATTCCACCCCTTAAGTCCTCGCAAACTTTTATACGGCTTCGACCAACTAACACATGAGAAAAATCATATTCTATTTACTCACGTTCAAAACTGTATTAAAAACATTAAACGATTCCAAAAATCGAAATACCTGTCTAGTCAACTGTCGCTATGTTTCTATCGGTCTGAACAGGGATATCGGGTATTTCGGTGGCGATTGCGTAGGGGTAAAATGGCAAGGCAGAGTTTAAATTCTGGGTATTTTTCTTCTTCGTTTTTCTTATCAAGTTCATATTTAAATGTATTGTTACAATTTCAAACCGATAATCAAGTACACCTTTTCAGCCACAATGGAGAGAACTGTAACTAATGTTGTAATAACTTGTAGTTCAATCCATTTGGATATGTTGCTATGAATATTGTGATGTTGAATTTATGTATTGTAACATATCTGCAATAAAATATTTATTAAACTAATAGTAGCACCCGGGCGCTATGCAAAATGGCAATGGGTCGATCTTATAAACTGTAAGAAAAACATTAAATAAGCAAGAGATCCAATAGGGCCTGTGGACACCCTAAAGTTTTGCACATGATGTTAGGTGCATATAAGAAACGTTCTGATGAAGTTTGGTGAACATCCGTGAAGAAAGAAACAAGATAAGCATGACGTCTCTTGACCGTATGTGACCTATATTTTGTAAAAAGTAGGTCAGGCGACCAGAAATTCTGCACATGTTAGATGCATGGAAGGAACATTCTAGTGAAGTTTGATGAACATTTTACGAGAAAGAAGCAAGACACGCATGTCGTAGCGGAGAGCAGACGTGACCCATATTTCATCGAAGGTAGGTTAGGTCACAGTGACCTGACATTGTGCACATGATGTTAGGTGCATAGAAGGAACATTCTGGTGAAGTTTGATGAAAATCCTGCGAGAAATAAGCAATATAAGCATGTAGTAGTGGAGACCGGAGGTGACCTGAATTTGGTCGAAAAATAGGTCACAGCGACCCGAAATGTTGCATAGGATATGCATATACGGAACATTCTGGTGAAGTTTGATGAAAATCCTGTAAGAAAGAAGCAAGATACGCATGTCGTAACAGAGACCGAACATGACCTATATTTCGTCGAAAGTAAGTCACAATGGTTCGAAATTTTGCACATGATGTTAGATGCATGTAAGAATTATTCTGGTGAAGTTTGGTGAACATGAGAAAGAAGCAAGATACGCATGTCGTAGCGGAGACCGGACGTGACCTATATTTCGTCGAAATTAGGTCACAGACCCGAAATTGTGCAGGTGATGTTTGAGCCATATAATGAACATGTTGGTGGTGTTCGGCGAAAATACTGAATGTAACGAAGAAGATATTATGAAACGAAAATCCGACGCACGGACGGACGGCGGACAACTCACCATCCCATAAAAAAAATAGACCAACAACTATACCTATTGATAGAATAGAAGCCAGTCACCTGAAGGAGACTGGCTGTACTTTCTCGCATTGCCCTCTATCAGTGTGTGAAGTTTCAATCCAGTCCATGATGCCCGTAGCCAGAGGAGGTGCTGGGAGGGGTGGGGGGAGGGGGAGGGAAGCCAATCAACACAATGAAGGAGACTGGCTGTACGTCCGCATCCCCCTTTTCCCGGCAAGTTGTGTTTGTATGCCCAGAATTGAAAAAAAAGAAGGAAAAGTTAAAGTCGCACCCTCTTTTTCCCTAAATATAGCGTACGTTATTGTAACCCTATTTTTATCAAAGTTATGATTTCATTATGACAATTTTCGGTCTCCGAAAAATATCATTCTATACTCTGAATGTGTTGTTTTATGAATCATTGTGTGAAGAGGTATACGTGACAGTTAATAAAACACTCGTGCTTACGTATGTTCATTCTATCTGCTGAAACAAAAAAAAACAGTATGAAATTAATGGTTTGATTTTCAAGTTATTTTGAAATCTGGCTCTTAATTATGTTACCAAATGATGACAATTTCAAAATGAATGTTAAGAAAATAAATAAATACAAGAAACACTCGCCAGAATGCAGCATTTCAACTCTATTTTTCTATGGGGGAGGCCCCCCCCCCCCACCCCCACCATAACCCACTGACAGGAGGGGTCACACCCTCCAGCACATACCCACTTCGCCTCTCTGAGACTCAGTTACGCACCCCACTTTTACAATACCTGACTACGGCCATCAGTCTCATTAATAGTTTTTGAGTTATACTCCGGGCAAGATTTATAAAATTACAAAAGGCAACAACTATAATTTGAATAAAGATATAGTTATATGTTTTGTCCTCTGCACTTTCTCTCATTGTTGTCTATCATTGTGTGAAGTTTCATTGTAGTCCCATTAGCAGTTTCGGTGTTATGCTCCGGACACAAATTATAAGTATACAATTACAAAGGGCAATAACTGTAATTTGGATGAAGATAGAGTTATGGTTCTTGCGCTTTGCCCTTCCTCTCATTGCCCTCTATCGATGTGTGAAGTTGCATTGCAGTCGCATTAGTAGTTTCGGAATCTTCATATTTTTTTCAGAACTGTTTACTTAATCAACAATAGATTACTGTAATTAAATCCTTATTTATAATATTAATTCCCTAAAGGGTCTTAAAGGGACACATGGCAATCTGGATTAATTTTTTAAAACGCACAGCATCCCGTTGATTTTCTTCAAAAATTGCATGTTTAAAATCGTTAATATTAATTATTAGAACAGTTCAAAGCAAACTGTTTTCGCATATAACTGACTGTTTATCATAATTTATCAATAATGTATTGTAAAATCTATGGTAGAATAACTAAGAAAAAGTTCAAACCCGAAAGTTAAAAAAATGATAGTATGTAAACTGCTGGATCTGCCGTTGGCGTAGGTAATGATAATATTTGTTTGATGATTTTTTTTGTGCTGTGTTTCGATTGTAGACAATGCTTTTCCAGAGGGGACGACAATAACCTCTAGACCATATGTGAGCACCTGTAGGAGTGATAGGACGTTTCCGGGTCTAGTCCATTTTCTCCATGTAGGCCTGATCCCATCAAGCTGTAAAGCGTACGTTTTGCTTTTTTAATGTTTTCTTCAACTGCTACTTATTCTTGGTCTGTTGAGGATCTTAAGATTCCCATATACATCGCACTGTTTACTATTTGCATATCTTTGTCACTTAGTGACCAATTTTCATTTTCAGAATACTCTTGCTTACACGTTTTGATTCTTAGTACAACACTTTTTGTCTCTTGTAGGTGATACCCCTCCGTAGCACTATATTCCTTTGTAATATTTATTAACCTCTGTAGTTCAGTAGGATCAATCTAAGATTCCCGTATGCATCGCACTGTTTACTATTGGCATATCTTTGTCACCTAGTGACCAATTTTCACTTTCAGAATACTCTTGCTTACACGTTTTGATTTTTAGTACAACGCTTTTTGTCTCTTGTAGGTGATACCCCTCCATAGCACTATAGTCCTTTGTAATATTTATTAACCTCTGTAGTTCAGTAGGATCACTACTAAGTAGGGCAATGTCGTCCGCACATGTATGTGCGGAAATGTTTACATATCCAATAGATGCTCCTATACCCGCTGCTGTGATCCTATCGAGAAGTCCGTTAATATATACTTTGTATAGGTCTGCACTCAGAACACCTCCCTGAAGCCCCCACCCCACACACCCCTCCTCCACACCCCGTTGATTAATAAATGTTTGTGAGAGTTGACCATGCCATTTCACTGCTATTGATGTATCTTGATGTAGGCTATTTATCATTGTCCATTTATTACCATCAACTCCCATATGAAATATTTTTCTCATGAGGTTAGAATGAACTACTATGTCAAATGCAGATTTCCCGTCCATAAGCGCTATATATGTTGGTTTATTTAAGTCTTTGTTATTTCTTAAATACTCTTCTATCATTAAGGAACAGTTCATAGGTTAGGAGTTTTATGTGAAGCCTCTCTGAAGAGGGTTTTGCTTCAATAGACTTACTGGCTTTACTCTGAATTTCGATATTGATTAAAGCAATCGAGTCATCGTCGGAGTAATTGTAATACCTCGATAATTTTTAGAGTCTGTAATATAACACTTATTTTTAAAAACAGGATTTAAAATACCAAGCTTCAAGTTTGCTGGAACACATCTTGAGAATAAAATATTGTTTATTATAATCTGTATAGATTGCAGTAGTTGTGTACCACCGTAGTATATATGTTCGGCTGATACACCATATACATCTTGGGCCTTGCCTCCGTTGAGCGATTTAGCTGCTGAGCTTATCTCGTTTATAGTTGCCGGTATAGGATTGATATTAGGATCAGTGTAAATTCTGTATATAATTTCTATTTCATCATCAACTTGGTTCAAATGATTCGAGTCGACGTCTCTGGTGGCTACTCCTTTGAAATGGCTATGCCAGCCAGGAAGTGTTATCATTATAGTATGTTTGATCATCCACATTTAGCTCGTCAATATAGTGACGAAGATTTTCTCTTTGTCGGTTTATTACTTCATGAAATAGTGCATTGTCTTTCTGTCGTGCATGGGTTATCTCTTGATTTTCACTATCCCTCTTTTTTGCTTTTCAATTATTATCTCCCTTCGTAGGTTTATGGTTGTAGTTTTCTTTTCAGTAAGGTATTGGTTTTGCAAGGTATTGGGTTTTCCATTCAACTTCCAATTATAAAAGGCCTTCTTCTTGGCTTTGATAACACACGCTATGGCAGGAGACATGACATGCAGTTTTTTTTTATATTTCTTTAATTTATGTGGACAACACTGAGTAGCACTATTAACCATAATATAATTGAGGTCATCAATGGACTGTTCTATGACTTCCGAAGTAGGATTAAGCTTCTTTGCTACAATATCTCTATATTGATCTTTATCTACCTTCTTCCAGTTAACCCTTCTAGTATATTTTTTTTCTGCTTTGTAGGCGATTTTTTCAGATAAATCAGTTAATATTGTCATAGATACTGGATAGTGGTCCGATACATTACAGCATACTTGTCAATTTTACGTATACTTTCAACTCTTGTGTCGATATTTCTATGAAATAGAAAAAGTCTATCGTTGAATTTGGGTGAATGAAAGTACATCCTGTTTCTCTGGTACTTGCAGAATGTATGCAGACATAAGCTTCTTCTACTACTTAATGGGGAGGGAATTTTTATTTTTTAATTACTTGAAGGGAGCCTTGATAGGTTTGTATAATCTCATGCAAGTGTTCAATGCAGTCTTGAAATTCAAAGTAGTTATCTAAACTGAGACGATAAGTAGCGGTGTTTTGGTTGATAATTCAGTATATATTTAATTCTCTCATTGCCTATATCCAGATCAGTCACCAGGTGGTAAATATTTTCTTCCACATGATTGCCACGCTCCCATATCCGCGTGGCATTTGTATCGGAGCAATAGGGTCATTCATATCAATCGACTTCCCAGAACCAATGTATTCATCATGGATATCATTAAGTAAATAAAGTTGACATTTATATAACCAATGTTCTTGTATAAGTAAGATATCAGTGGATTCAGATAGTTCATTAAAAACAAGAGCACAGGTTTGTATATCTTTACATTTAAAAGTGGTTAAAATCAGATGTTTTCCGGAATCTGCTAGAATATTATCATCTTGGACTATTGTACAAGCCGTACCAGGTTGCGGTTATCTAAAAAATATTGATTCTTGGCTGTTTTGTTTGCATGTTAGTCCTGTCCTCTTCATACATAATTGGTTGTCCAGTCAGTTCACCGACATTTAGCTGGTAACTTGTTTGGGCACTCAATCCTGTTAAGGCAGAAACATACCCTGTCTGATATATATTCGGTTGAGCTGTCTTGAGCTGAAAGTCCTGCTCTGAACATAAGACAGGTGTATATTCTTCATATCGTTCAGTTAGTGTAAGTAGTATAGAAACTGAGAGTATAGGGCCAGTTACCCCGTTGCGACAAAGCAATCAAATAGTTATCAAGTTGTCTCCTGTTGACTTTAACGCAAACATTTCCAAAACGTCAAAAAATGACGATGACATGCTTGCTGCCAGACCCCTCACAACTACACAAACTGCTTGATTACCCTTCACTTAGGAAGAACTTTACCAAAACCCTCAGTTTCTATTAATTTTGTAAATAACTAAAATATTTGCGACTCATTAAACAAAGTCTTCATCATAGCTCTACGTATCATTTTTTTATATATTTTTCTACACTTTGCTATTTAATATTTTCAATATTCTTAAACGGAACCCAACTATTGAAATCCTCATTGTAACCCTTCCATTTAATCAATGCTTGTTTCTTGTTGTAATCACGTCGTATTACTTTTTCAATCCTGAATATTTCTTGCTTTGCTTTTATCATTTCTAATTCATAAAAGCTTCCATAAATGTTTTCGTTGTTTAAATCTTTTATTTTGTATGTCACAGGATTTGTGTTTTGAATTTCATCAACAACAAATATTTTTTCAGTCCAATTCGGGGTATAACCTTTCTCAAACGTTCTTTTATATTTGCTGATTCTAACATTATCACCTATTTTAAACTTTGGCTTAATTTGATTACTTTTCATCTTTCCATACAAGTTGAAATACACTGTTCCTTTACTTTTCTCATCGCTGGTCTCAATCGGCGTCATTTTAATACTCCGATGTTTTGTATTATTATACTTATCAACCATCATCTGTAGCACATCTAAATATGTGTTTGTATTGTTAGCTGTTAAATATTTCCACATCTTTTCTTTTAATGTCCTGTTAAACAGCTTTTCCGATATTAAAAGTGTGATACATTTTGATAGTATTATCATCAAGGAATTGCTTAAACGTCTTGTTATAAAACTCCACACCCTGGTCACCCACAGCAATTTACATTGTCTTCCTGTACTGATTATTTGTTGGAATGCTTTGGTAATTTCTAAACCAGTTTTATTTGGAACTTGAATAACCCAAGCAAATTGTTAATGAAATTGATAAAATATGGTCTGCTGACTTAGCTGACATGCAATCGTTTTCAAAGTATAATAAAGGTACTAAATACTTGCTTACTGTTATTGATGTATTTAGTACCTTTATTATACTTTGAAAACGATTGTATGTCAACTAAGTCAGCAGACCATATTTTATCAATTTCATTAACAATCACACGGCGTTGAGTGAACTTTCTTCGTATGGGCTTACGAAGCTCATCTGCTAACTTGTCAGTCCATTTCAACGCCTTTTCTCGTTTTTTGATGCTCCAAGACCAAGTTTTTATTTTGCACTAATTACAGGCTTGACTATCAAATTCTTAGCAAGCATATTTTTATCACACATCGATTTATTACTAGGATTTTCATCATAACAGTAATCATGATCTTTACAAACAGCATCTAATTCATTTACCGGTTCTCCACTATCAAGTGGACTACCAGGACCACAATATTTATAACCAGGAATTGTTAACCCGTTTTTAGGTAATAAAGGAAGTAACACTTTATGAATATCAATATTACCACCTTCTGTGTTTTTAACAAACTGTGTTTTAGTAATACCGCAAGATGCACAAGTTGCTCTTAACATTTTTTTACCATTTTTGGCTAACACATACTGAGGATTAATATTTTCAGTAACCATATTTTCTTTAATACAGTAACTCATATATACTATGATTAGATTAAACTTCGTTTACAAAATATGATTGTATAATGTTTTCATTTTCTATTGGTTTGTATGGTTTTAATAATTTGTAAAGAATATCATACACACTATTTCCTTCTTGTAACTTTTTGACAAAGTACAAACAGAAATATCCGCACAAGACACTTGTTTTATCTTGATATCGAATGGTGTTGTATTTTATATTAGGTATGTAATTTAAAACTTCTTTTGGCGGGCTCAGACCAAACGGATCGAAGTAATACTCATTACAGTAACAAGTCCAGTGTGTGCCAGGTCCAATATAATCATCAAGATTAATAATACCGCATTCTTGTTTATTTTGTTTTGTCGGTAATTTGTTTTTGCTAAACACTCCCCTAAATTGCTGTATACCTAACCGCTTAACCCACTTTATTATGCTTAAGTTAGAGATAGGCTTGCTTTTGAAAAAAATAAATAATTATGAATGGGATACTTCTATACGGTCTAATTTGTGAGTCTACTTGCAAACCTTTTCCACGATCAACTCTTAATCCTTTCCCTTTTCTGCCTACTTGCAAACCTTTTCCAGTTAAACTGCTAATAAGAGATCCAATCAATGGAATTCCTAATGATGCAAGCATTCCAAGAAATCCTCCATCTTGTTGTTGCTGCTTTGTCAGTCTAATAGGACAACAACCTTTTGACTTTATCATCTTGTTTCTTTGTGCAAGTGTTAATTTACTCGATCTAAGAAGTGCTTGTTTTTTGTCACTAGGAATAGTTACCATCCCATTTTCAAATAGTTTACCAATTCCAGTACTTGCTAAGCCACTTAATGCTCCTGTTGCTAGAGGACTAATACTTTTGGAACAAATTTAGCAACTGTTGGTAAAATTGTTTTAGTCAACAAACCAGCTAATGCACCTAAAAAGCCTCCATTCTTAGACTGAGATCTCAATTGCGATTTTGATATATTTATGTCTAAACCCTGCCCGCCAGATTTAGCCTTGTTAATACTATTAATCTGGGTAGCTGTAAGTAGCAAAGGAAAGTTTCCAGTTAGTTGGTTATTTTTTAGCCTGAGCGTTAATTCACTTTTGTTTTCATATGCTTTTGCCAGACTTCGTTTCTGGCCGTCTGATAAATTTACTGAATAATTTACTTTAGTCATATATATTATAAGTTAGATTAAACATTAACTAGTTCATTCCCGACAGTATCAATAACAACATCGTCCTCATATAGAACCAGAGTATAAACTTTATATCGAGCAGTAGGAGGTATATTTAATTTATATCTCAGATTTAGTTGTTTCGGATCAATACTGACTTCATTTTCCTTGTAACTCAAATCGAAATATATCATTCCGAAAAGAGTTTTAAAATTGCTCACGTTTATCAAAGTTCCAGTGTTTTTATCATTTTGCTTGTAAGAATAATTAATAACATCTCTGAATATTCTTATGATAGTAGCATAACTATATTCGGTTTCTGGATAATAAACTCCATTTCCAACTTCCAATCTAGCTTGTAAATAGCAATTAGTATTAGCAGCATTTACCTTAAACGTATCCAAACGATGAGGATTTTGTGTTTGAGTAGAACTCTTGTCAGCCCTTTGCAAATAAACAAAGAAATATAAAAAGATCGGACAGGGAAAGTAGCATTCAAGGAGGACAGTAAATCACAAAACACAGAAACAAACACGCAAACAGACAAACAAGAAGGCAAAAGAAATAATAAATTCTAACGACATCACAAACACAAAAGGGTTGACAATAGGGCTACCGCCTTGGAACGGTCAGTGGCAAAGTAGGCCACTGGGGGTTTAAACCGGTTCTAGGGTGCACCAAACCTCACACTTACCCTACTGTCATCCCATTAAAACAGGACAGTGTAAATAAAGAAATCCCCGCCATGATCTAATCTCTAACCAACAAGGCAATATCAATAGGCAAAATAAGTAAAACACAAATATGCTCGTGTAAATATAATACAAAAAAACAATAGCCTAGAAAGCCACAATGAAGGTACTCAGTGACTTTGCAGAAGCCAAAGCAGTAAGAGAATAAACCATTAAGGGCATGACAAGAAAGATCATGAACAAACATCAAACGCCACCGTCCCAATGGACTTTAGGTAGGCGTCATCATAGGGTCCACAGCCTGTCCGGTCATCGTACAATTAAAGAGGAAGAAAGCATAGTGGCGATCTGTAAAAGGGTCCACCACCAAGCATGCAGTACGTTGCAAAATGACAGGGTCATAACCTCTTTTGATAAACCTTTTAACAAGTTTAACAAAGATAGTATGAAAGTGATCATGACCTAGAATCTTACGAAGTTTATAAATCACATCATCATAGAAGTCAGGTTGTGATAGTCCTTGTCGCAGAAGAGTCCTTAAATTACTTTTATATTTGGAAAGAAGATCAGGGTTACGATAGTAAAATTTTGCAAAGGTTTTACGAAGTTTATGGTAACGGTAACCCTGATTGAGTAACTTTTTAGTTATACAAAGATTACGAATATTAAAGTCCTCAACTCGAGTACAAGCTCTAGAAAAACGAATAGTTGAGACACATATACCCCATAAGAAGTTGCTCGGGGAACACATGTTTCGGATTTTTAACACCAGCCGTTATTCTAAATACGGATTCAGTTGCTCCAGAACTTCCGCTCTCTTGTATCATTTCACGGAGGTATGTCTATCTTATTGATATCATATGATTTGTCATTACGTAACTTAAACCATCTGAGTTAAATATCATTCTGGGTATCCACAATACTAATTTATTAATAACTACCCGGCCATCATCACCACCTGCTTTGAAAATTAGCACATTATCATCTGTCAGTTGCAAGCTGATTTGAATTTGACTAGGAGGAAGCATGTTTGTTTCCAAACCTTCAAAGAAGGAATATTTGTTTAATGGAATTATAGAATCAACTTTTTGATTAGTTATGATTAAAGCATGACGAATCGCAAATCCTGAATTATAACCAGCTTGATCATCTCGAGATTCTGCCGCAGCCGTGGTATCTAAATAAAAGTATTCATTTGTTCCGATTGTCTTTACATAATAGTCAGAAATTTCAAGCAAGCTTTTAACATTAACAAATCTGTGAAGATTATTTCCATCGTAAACTATTTTTCCATTTTGATTTACTTGCATTTGATCAATCAGTGAAGCCGCATCATTAATTAGAGCAATTTCATCAGCGGCTGCGAAAGCAGCTCCATCAGCAAGTTTGTTTACTTGAAAACTGATTTCAAAATATGCGTTATGCCAATCAAAGTAAGAACTTCTATCATTTATTGTAAACTGATCCACTTTCCATTTGTCTTGTATTATTTCCTGGTTGTGTTATAGGAGTATCTAACTGAATAGGTGCATGTTCATATCTAGTATTATATTGATTACTTCGAAACATCTATATATATTAGTAATTAGATTGTTTTTTTATTAATTAATCGATTAATTCTTGCATGAATTCCCCTTCCGGAAAGTAATCTGTACATTTTTGCATTAACATCTTCTTCAGTTTCAGCTACATCTTCTTCAGTTTCAGCTACAACTTCTTTTTTGTTATCAGCCTTTGTAAGTTTTTTTAAAATCATCTCACCTTTTGATTTACTAGGTTTAATAACTGAAACTAACTTATCAGCAGCCATTTCTCCTACTTCATCTCCAAGTTTTTTTGGACCCCTTTCTAAGATTTGTTTTCCAGCAGTTTCTAATGCTTTCTTGCCTGCTGTTTTCATAGACTCACTAAATATCTTTGATCAGACTTTTGAAAAAATGTCAAATATGCCAGCTCCGGTTAATCGGTCAACTTCAGATTAGATCATGGCGGGGATTTCTTTTTTTACACTGTCCTGTTTTAATGGGATGATAGTAGGGTAAGTGTGAGGTTTGGTGCACCCTAGAACCGGTTTAAACCCCCAGTGGCCTACTTTGCTACTGACCGTTCCAAGGCGGTAGCCTATTGTCAAACCTTTTGTGTTTGTGATGTCGTTTACTTTTATTATTACTTTTGCCTTCTTGTTTGTCTGTTTCCATGTTTGTTTCTGTGTTTTGTGGTTGACTGTCCTCCTTGAATGCTACTTTCCCTGTCCGATCTTTTTATATTTCTTTGAGTATATGTTCCCGTATTAGTGTTATCATTTTTTTTAAACGTGCCATATAACTTATGTTACATTAATTACTTCAAAAGAAATCGAACTGATGTGTGGACACCATTAAGATTAATAATTTTGCCAGAGAAAATGGTTATGTAAATATTAATACTGTTAATGATCGTTTTGTTTACTTTACAGAATCCGACTCTTATCGGTTCGTCTTTGAAAGGATATGATCTCGTAAGATCAGCTGTGCTTATTTCATAAACGACATCCCCGTATGATCCATCAACAATAGAATTACTTATCAAATCACAGTGGATGTACAATGTATCGATAGAATTTGTTATGTTTGGTGTCACAGTTCCAAATTTAGTTTCTCTAATAACTGCATCTTTGTCAAACCCGATTAAGGTGTGAAAGTTTGTTTCTCTTAAATCAAGCATGAAATTATTATGGATGGTAACCAAACATTTGAAACTTGATAAATCAAACTCAATTCGTATCGGGATGGGTGAGTCATCGGTTAAATCATTGTTTACAGTCAATGTTTCTTTTATGTAATTATCGATATCAGCATAACTGTAATTTCCATTTGTAAAAATAATACTTTTCCAATCTGTTCCATTGTGATACCTTATCACTTTGTTATTAAAATCCTCACTAATAGTATACCATGAGTAAGTCATGGAATTAATCTTATCAAGTCCAATGCCATACTGTTTGTTCTTACCTAATAGTAATGGTCTTTCAAATACAGTTGTAAAATTACTCGGTGTATTTGAGCTTTTAATTTTTGACGCTTTTTCTGATGATAATACAATTGTTTGTTCCATTATACAGAACAGAACAGAACAGAACAGAACATATTCTTTATTTATGACTTAAACAAATGTTTCTCGTCATATAAATACATATTACATTTTTAATATGTGACAGGTCAATGCAATTTTTACATTAAACAATGAAAAAGTACAAACACACAATCATACATACTATACACTCATACAACTCACCCATTCACTCTGACGCCCGAAATGTCTCACACAATCACTCTGGATCACGTATTTACCCTGTTATAATGATTTAACTATTCCTATTACATATTTTCATGTAAACTTTTAAGTTTTAATAGTTTACATGTCATGTCCAATGAGGATGAACATACATTTTAGGAGTTTTAAACAACTTCTGGCATGTGTCCAAGCAACCACAGGACTCGAAAATGACGAGGAGATAATTAGGATTGTCTTTAATAAAATATTAGAGATTCAAAAGAATGATAACTTTACAGAACCTCTGGAAATGTATATGAAAAGGTTCAAGCTTAATGGAAATTAAGCTAGTAGATATGCCCCGCGGGAGCATCTGTTCAAGTTAAACGGTCATGGCATCCAGTCGTAACTCAACTTGTTTCCATATCAAGTTAAACGGCCATGGCATTCAGTCCGCCCCCTCTCGCCCCCTCCCCCACACCCGTAATTCTCTTCTGACTTGTTTCCATATCCTATCGTACTTTTCTCTGGTTGATTTTGTTTTAACCGGTTTTGTTTATTTTTTTTATTTTTAATATTTTAAATATTTTATGAAAAATGTATTCAAATTTGATTGATCTTTTTCGGCATTCTATTGGATCTAAAACCTTTACAATTTTGTAAAACAAATCTTCAACTCTTTGTCTATTTTTGGAAGACAAATCATATTCTACCAAGTATTTATCTAGGTGGTACTTTCTGTGGTAAATAGTTTTCTTTCGGCTGTAATTATAACCTGTAATAAGAGTGTAGCCGTTGTGAGTGCCACAATTAAGGCAAATACGTTCGTTATCGAAAACTTCACAAGTATCGTTACAATTTATACATGCGTAAGTACACTTGTAACACAGCTTGGCTCTGGTACAATATTTACAAAGCTTCTTTTTATTAGTTGCGTGAAATAAGATGCAATCTATGCACACCTAGGAGGATTAATAATATCTAAAACTCTTTCACAATATTTGCAGTTCATTATATTATACTATAGAATTATATATTTAAAATAATGTAATCCATATTATATGGAAAGTTATGCAGGAAAAAAAAGGAAACACATTGATGAGGAAAGAAATATACTATTTGGAGTAGCTGCCTTTGAAAAGGCTCTCACAGATAAAACAAAAGAACATATTGATGATTATAGGAAAAGTCGTATGAGACAGTTGGAAGAAGATATTGCAGCTTTTAAAAATGATTGGATGGCTGGGTTTTTGGGAGAACTATATTTGGATAAAAGTTATGATACGTGGACGATTCGTATACAGATCAAAGATAGCAAATGATAATAAAAATCCTGGAAATCAAAGAGCTTGGTATCATTACTGTTAAAAAAAAATAAATTAAATTAAATATAGGCTTAAAAAAAAAATCTCATGTAATTTTATATAATGGCTGAAAAAGATTCGGAAATTGTAAAATTACCAGAAAAAATTAGCGAATTTGATAGAATTAAGAGATTGGTTGAATCTTATATAAAACCGTCTGGAGAATATAACAAAATTAGAAAAAAACGTATTGATGAAATTAAAGGACTTATAAAAGATGTAAAATTAATACCAAAACAATATAGTGGAGTTTTGGAAACAAAAGAAGATGTTGTGGAATTTGGAAAATTACCAAAAGAATATGGTAAAGTTGTGGAAAAAGAAAAATCACCAAAGCAATATATGAAAGTTTTTCAAGTTGATATTATCAATTATAATGATCCACTTGTACAACATTTAGAAACATTATCAGCTGTTACAGATGTTATTGAAAAGGGATTGGAGCAAACAAACGGTCTTAAAATGAATGTTGTTTTAAAACTTACTTTGGAACAAACAGCATGTGATGCAGAAGGTAATGAAACAATCATTTATAAAACAGCCTATATTGCTTCCTGGGCAGAATTAATCATAAATAAAACTGAAATTGTTGATGTGTTGGTTAGAGCAATTATGAAAATAATAAATAACATTGAAAGATGGCTTTGTAACGGAAGTAGTTGGAGAATTACATCAGTTGATGCGCACTATATTAATCGAGTAAAGTACAAGCCTTTGCGAGGTAGCTCGTATTTAGCATTACCAAAAGAACTGCAACACTACAAAAAAGGTTTAATAAATATAAAAAATGAAAAAGATAACGAATGTTTTAGATGGTGCCATTTAGCTTATAAATTCCCTGCTGATAATAAACCACAAAGAATAACAAAGTATAAAAATCATATTGATCATCTTGATTACAATGGAATAACATTTCCTGTTACAATTCAACAAATCCCAAAAATAGAAAAACAAAACAACATTTGTTTTTTACATATTTGGATATGAAAATAATCAAGTATACCCTTTGCACATATCAAAAAACAAAGCAACAAAAGAAACTTGTGATATGCTTTTAATCACTGAAGAAGAAAAAAATCATTATGTGTGGATAAAAAACTTTAACAGTTTGATGTATAATCAAACAGCACACAATGGAAAAAAAAGGTTTTGTAAAACATGCCTCCAGTGCTTTACATTAGAAAGAGTTTTAGAAAAACATAAGCCTGTTTGTCTTTCATATAATGGCAAGCAAGCAGTAGAGATGCCAGGCAAAGATGAAAAAGTTTATTTTAAAAACTATAAAAGGCAATTAATGGTTCCCTTTGTTATATATGCTGACTTTGAAGCATTAACCGAAAGTATTTCTTCAGCATCAAACAATCCTAAAAAATCACATACAGAAGCATATCAAAAGCATACTGATTGCAGTTACGGGTATAAGGTTGTTTGTTGTTATGATGAGCAATATTCAAAACCAGTTGTACAGTATAGAGGACCAAATGCTTTTCACAAGTTTTTAGAAAAAATGATAGAAGAAGAGGAGTGGTGCAAGAAAACTATGAATACGCATTTTAAGAAAGATTTGGTGATGTCAAGAGAAGAAGAAGCTAGATTCCAAAAATCTAAATCATGTCATATTTGCGGTCATGGTTTTGTAACAACTCTCGGAAAAGGTAACGCGGGTCATACAGTGGCATATACAAACTTCATCAGAAAAGTCAGGGATCATTGTCATATAACTGGAAAGTATAGGGGAAGCGCTCACAATATATGTAATATTAATTTCAAACTGACTGAAAAAATACCTGTCGTGTTTCATGACTTGAGAGGGTATGATTCTCACTTTATAATGCAGCACATCGGAAAGTTTAAAAAAAAAATGTTATACCAAATAACATGGACAAATATATGGCTTTTATGTTAGGACAACGTTTGGTGTTTATTGACAGTTTCCAGTTTATGTCTCAATCGCTTGATAATTAGTAAAAAACATCCCTTCGATTCAGTATACCTCTCAGGAATAGTCTGGCGACAAGTTAGACTTAATAAAAAGAAAAGGTGTTTATCCTTATGATTACATGAACAGTTTTAAACGCTTCAAGGATACTAAGTTACCCGGCAAAGATAGCTTTTATTATCCATGTGTCAACCGTTACCTACTGCCAACTTCAAGTGGGTTAACAAGATTGAAAAAGGAAAATCAAAATATATTGTTGAGTGTGATATTATGTATCCTGAGAAACTGCATGACTCGCATAATGATTATCCTCTCGCTCCAGAAAGTTTAAATATAAAAGATGAGTGGTTGTCAGACTATTGTAAAAATTTAAAACAAAAGTTTAATTTAGGATCTAGTAAAGTTAACAAACTTGTTACGACGTTGAAAAATAAAGAAAAGTATGTAGTGCATTTTAGAAACTTAGAAATGTATAAAAAGCTTGGATTAAAGGTAACAAAAATACACCGGATACTACAGTTCGACGAATCACAGTGGTTAAAGACGTACATAGACTTTAATACTGCTAAGAGAACAGCCGGTAAAAATGTTTTTGAAAAGGATTTCTTCAAACTGATGAACAATTCAGTTTTTGGTAAAACTATGGAAAATTTGAGAAAAAGAATTAATATTAAATTGACTTATGACGACGAGATCCTTTTAAAATATGCAGCAAGACCTTCATTTGTTTTTTGTAAAATGTTTAATGAAAATTTATTTGCTATAAACAGAATAAAAGAACGATTAGTTTTAAATCGTCCTTGTTATGTTGGTATGTGTATTTTAGACTTGTCAAAATATTTGATGTATGATTTCCATTACAACTACATTAAAAATAATATGATAAAAAAGCTAAATTATTATTTACTGATACCGATTCCTTATGCTATGAAATAAAAACAAAAGATGTGTATGCAGACTTTTACAAGGATAAAGAACTTTTTGATAATTGTGATTATGATCCAAAAAGTAAGTTTCATGTTAATGATAATAAAAAGGTTATTGGCAAGATGAAAGTTGAAACTTGTGGAATACCCATTGTTGAATTTGTCGGACTACGAAGTAAACTATATTCGTATATGTTAGACAATAAGGTTAATACAAAGAAATGCAAGGGTGTTAAAACATGTGTTGTTAAAAAACAGATAGCACATGATGATTACAAAAATATTTTGTTTACGGCAACAGAAGCTCACCATGAGATGAAAGTCATTAGATCACAAAAGCATAACATAAGCAGCTATGCAATAAATAAAAAAAGTTTATCAGCTTATGATGATAAACGATACATACTAGATAATGGACAAGATACATTAGCATATAAATAAACTTCCATGGTAAAAAAATGATGAAGACTTTGTTTAATGAGTCGCAAATGTTTTAGTTATTTACAAAATTAATATAAACTGAGGATTTTGGTAAAGTTCTTCCTAAGCAAAGGGTAACCAAGCAGTTTGTGTAGTTGTGTGGGGTCTGGCAGCAAGCATGTCATCGTCATTTTTTGACGTTTTGTAAATGTTTGTGTTAAAGTCAACAGGAGACAACTTGATAAATATTTGATTGCTTTGTCGCGAGGAGGGAACTGGCCCTATTCTCTCAGTTTCTATACTACTAGTGTATATTCACTCTCATAACTATTTACTGAGGTGTTTGTAAGGTTAGTACATGTAATTTGTACTGGATATTGTTCAAGATGAGTTTCTTGACTTATCGAATTTCCAACATTGTAATTTAATATGTTCCTATAATGTAATAAGTGTTTATCACTGGGAAAATCACATGTAGAAGACGTTTCTAAGTATTGGTGGAGTTTTGATTGATAGGTGTAGTTTTTGATTCCATCCCTAACAAATCATCAATCTGATTTTCAATTTTGTTTACGTATGTAAGTTGTGACTTTGTCGTGGATTCCAGATATCAGTCTATCATAGCTATGTGTTGTTGTTGTCGTCGCATTGTTGGGCTGAGGGGCTGAGAACGTTCATTGTGATCATTTGCTGAGGTTGATATGCCCTCGAGTGTTTTGATTCTTCTTTTAAGAGTATTCACATTAAGTTGAAATTCATCGTTCCTAGCTTGGAGAGACTCTAATTTAGTTTCCAGCTTAATCTGGTCTTTTTCATATAGTTTTATTTTAATTTATTTCAGTTTTACATCCTCTTCTCTTTTCTTAAGTTTCAATTACCCGCAGCTCTCTTTGTTTGCAACTAATATTATCAATTCTGATTTCATTTTCTTCTCCTACTGTTACTAGTGGAGGGATTGGAGATGCTTTCTTCAAAAATGGAGCAGGCTTGATAACCTTTGTCTGCAGAATTTGCTCATTGGTCGCAGCACAGGCAACACTTGTCCCCTTTTCAGATAGACTTATACATTTTGTATGGCAAATAGAGTTACATTTATCACAGATGTTTACGGTATCTATAACATTAAGACTACAGATAGAACATATGTTATCTGTGATACTTTCTTCATCTAGTATCTGCTTGGCTATCGTATTTTGTGAGATTGGAGAAATGTTCTCAGTTGCTGGAAGCAATAGTAAATTTGTATGTGAATCAGATGTATACGTATGCGTATCGTCACTCTCAATGCTTCTGTAGGTATTATACCACTAATTATTTTTCATATAGACACCAATGTTAAAGTGGCACATATTAATGATTTGCTGCAAATTCAACTCAAGTATGGATAATGCAGAAGTGTAATGTTCATATAGGAAACTAATTTTCCACTTGAAAAATCACCAGAAACGGTGTAAGAACGTTCTTGTTTGTTGACTAAACAGGTTAAGGGTACAGCTGTTTTCATTGTTTTCATTGCTCACAAAGTGTAAGCATAGAGTCGAATTTTAGAAAATGTTCATCAGTGATCCAGTAAATCTTATTGTAGCATGGTCGGTGACATTTCCTTTGATGAATGTAGAGCATTAAATCGTTTAATTTAGGGTAACTAAAGGGGCGTGGCTATATCATACTACAACTACCGGATATTGGAATTTAGAGTACGGTCAATATGACGTCACAGTGTTACTAAGTACACCATGCTACAAAAAAGATAGAGTCTGTCTCAGCTCGTTGGTTATTTAAACACCTCGATGGGCTACGCCCATCTTGGTGTTTAAATAAGCCAACTCGCTGAGACCAGACTCTATCTATTACTTAATACGTTTCTTATACATACAACCACAAAATCGAATAGAAATGGGCAGTTTCCCCCTACTTATAATGCCCGTTTTCATAAAAAAAAAGAGGGATTACTTTTTATTATAGGAACTACATTCCGGTACAACACGGAGGCTTACATGTAATTAGTGGTGGTAAACCTGTAAGTCTGGCACATTTGTAAATGTATCCAGTGTCCACCTTTCCCACATAACACTGCTCTAGTTCTACAGGCTTTTTTGCATTTGGTGCATTTGGTGCATTTGTCACTGGATGGTGATTTGGGAGATGCAGGACTAGTATTACATTTTTTCTCCATCGGGATGGTCTGAAGCTGAGTTTGTAATATGTCGTTCTTAATTCACGAACGTTGATAGGTTTACCCTGAATATTTATTTCAGACATAATTGTTTATGTATATTTGGAAGAGCTTTTCCAGAAATGAGTGTGTATGCTTCCCATTAATGAGTAATGTACATTTTGTCGAGTATAGCTTCAGTGTGTAGCATGATTCTGACAGTATAAGTAAACTGTACTATATTTCCCTTGACATCTTGGGATTTGTTGATTTTAACTATATATTGCTTGCAAAAAGAATCACTGTAATAGGTTTCACATGCAAATCTGAACATCTCAAATGACACAGTGTCCATCTTAGCAGTTATACTCCTCCGGTAGCTGCATATTCAATATTTATGCGCTTCGTAGCATGCAGTTTCTTCTTGTCAGGATTGATAGAGTAAGCCCTCTGGGGACATACATTCGCTATATTTACAGTGTTTTCTGCTCTTGATGCCTGTTTAGAGACAAGCTGACTTGAAGCCATTATTTATTGGATTTTAGTTAAAATAGCCGCACACGTCTGTCTGGGTCTGTCTGGGTAGAATCAAAATAACAATTGCAATCGTTAATGAGATAAAGGTGGTTATTGGTGTTTACACCTATCGCTTACCTATGACCTTGATCTTTGACCTGGTGACCTGATTTTCCCAGATGTGATCAAGGTCACATAGTGGCACATAATTATATTTAAGAACACTGATGTGCCAGCTGGTTCGGTTTCGAAAAATACTTACAAGTTTCTATTTGAGCCTGTTTAAAATTAAACTAGTTTGGCCGCCATATTTGATGACGTCATCAACACATTTTACGCACGATCGATAGAAGATGATGAAAACATGATTGTGGTAAAGTTTCAAAATGGTCATGCACTTATTGTATTTTTGACGATTTTTCTTCCAGTTTTTAAGCTTCTGGCGTCTCTGACGCCATCACGATATGACGTCATGAACCAGCATGATGTTCTTGCACAACTAGACCATGCCCTTTACAATATGTGAAACTTTCATTCAACCGACCATAAATGTCTGATATCTAGCGATAATAAGATTTTCATTATGACTTCACTGGTGGCCATCTTGGATGACGTCATGACCCCCACAAGTTTCGGGGCACTATTCCAGTCTGAGCTGTACCACTATGCAAAATGTTGACGCCCCGCGACCAGTAATACAGTGGCGGTGAGAAGAATAAAGTCAAAATGTTGCAGAACGAAAACAATAGGGGTTACCATTGGAAGGTGGAAGGACCTATAAATAACTTACATTCTCATCAAAAATGTCACATATGCTGCAAAAAAAATCCACAGAAAAGTGTGGGTGTAGGGGGAGGTGGTAATGTATCTTCTAAGATTTGTCTCCTGAATGAATGCTCCCTTTAAAAAAAAAAAAACTGAGATGCCAAAATATTGGTTTCAAACGGGAGGAATGAGTGATTCCTACGCTATAGTTATTTTATCGGTTGCCGGTCTTTAGGAAAATGTCAACTCCAATTTTAGCGAGAGGGCTTTATCCTACAAATTACGCTTATAACAGCAAGCCTCCGCGTGATCGTTTTTACGGAACACTATTTGGAACTTTAGATACTGAACATGTGAAAAATAAGTTTAATGGAACAATGGTAATTCCCGGAGTTGTAGGTAGGCATCTGAAGGTCAAATTCGCAACATCTCGATCATTTTAGGGAATTATAACCCGGGTACAGTCTGGGGTCAACGTTACATAGGGAAATAAGGAAAGAGACCCAGGCCTTTCAGTTGATTAAAACCGCATGATTCTTAATTATTTTTGTGACCCCGAAGTGCAGCATATAATAGTACTAGTAGGTCTAAGGACCGTCAGTCCGTTCGTCCATACCATCATGTCCGGTCAATAATTGACGGATTTTCAAATTCATAATTTTTTATTGCAGAGATGTTGAGATTTTATCTTAATTTCAGTAGGTGATAAAATGTGTGTTACTCGGTTTTTATCCTTAGGTTCTATAGTAAAATAACAATCTTTAGCAGAGTAAAAAGACGATAAGTTAAGATTTTAATTTTGAAAGATACATATATTGAATCAATTTGCATGAATGTGCATGAACTATGCAGGCTTTTAAAAGAATCACACTGTTGATACCTTAATTTTAGCACTAAACTTGGTTGAACAACAAGGATAAAGACCGAGTTTATCACCTACCAGAATGTCTGTTTATGTTTTATTTCTGGTCACTGATTGGTCAGATTTTTTTGATGATGCTCTATCAAAATTATGAATAACTTGGCACAAGTGCTCACCACCACAAGATGACGTGTCGCGCGCAAAATCCAAGTCGGTATCTCCAAGGTCAAATGTCATAAAGAAGTGCTTTTGTGTCCTGTCGATAACTTACATTCAGGGACTGATTTACATATAACTTGGCACAAATGCTCACCACAACAAGACGACGTGCCGCGCGCAAAGTCTAGGTCCGTGGCAACAAGGTCAAGGTCACACATACAGGTCATAGGTACACCAGAAGTGCTTTCGTGTCCATTCGTGTAACTCTGACATTCATGGAGGGATTTTCAAATAACTTGACACAAGTGCACACCACAACAAGACAACGAGTCGCGCACAAAATCCAGGTCTGGGGCATCAAGGTCACACTTAGAGGTGAAAGGTCAAAACCAGCGCAGGGGCATTTGTAACTTACAGTGACATTTCTTGTTGATCTATAACATACACATTTATTTAACTGCTATCTATTTAATAATGTTTTTATTGTTTGTATGCCATTTGCTTCTTTGTGCAGGGTCAGAATAATGTCCAAGCTACGCCTAAGGTTTTAAATTCCAAACTGTATCCGTTTGTTCCTTTTATCGACCTGGCATGGTGAACAAATGTTTTCAGCGCCATGACCTACTTTCAATGTCCCTTCTGGTTAAGGCACAAGTTCTTTTTATTTTGACTTTTAAGAGTGGGATATTAATCAAACTGCATTGATGATTATGTTACACAAATGTTTTTGTTGACGTGACATACTTTCTCTGGAATATAGGTCAAGACTGGTGGGTACAAGTTCAGAATCGCAGCTTCTATTGGTGGGATATTGACTAAAAATCTCCTGTACATGTATGTTTATTTTCATTGACCGGCCACCTGATATGGTTAACGTTTTGTTTGCTGTTACTGTGAAATATGTTTTCGAGAATATTATATAACATCCGGTTTTCCAGACAGCTTCTAAATCTGGGATATGACCAAACTGCATTAAAGTTTTGAGTGCACTTTGTTTTTACTCATCAGATTCAAAAATGAATAATTAACAAGGAACTTGTTTAGAGTTTCGAGTTGGTTCCTTCAAAATGAATGTGAATTAATACATTTTAAAAGAAACAACTATTTTGATTAAATGAAAGATGAGTAAAAACAAAGGTAACCCTTCATGACCTTAATATTAGACACATGCTTGGAACCATTTTCATCATGTATATATGAAATAAACTGTTCCACAGGACAATACATATAAATATATTGCTCATACATATAATGCACCCGTATTATAAGGCGGGACGTATTTTGTGATCACGCATGGGCGGTGGGCATCCGGCAATGTAGTGTCCGCTCGATAACTGGAGTAGTTTTAATCCAATATTGATGAAACTCAGAAACAATGTTTATGGCCAAAATAGCTTGGACAAGTTCGATATTAAACCAACGCTATTAAACGCTGGAGTTATGGCCCTTGGATTGTTGAAAAAATTATCAAATTAAAGGTGTCTGCTCCATAACTCGAGAAATTTACTTCAATCTTGATGAAACTTGGAAACAATGTTTATGGCCACAATAGCTAGCTCTAGTTCATAATTATGGCCCTTTGGTTTTTGAAAATTGCAGATTTTTGAAGTTTCCACTCAATAACTTTAACATTTATATTCCGATCTTGATGAAACTTGGAGCATAGTCGAAGGCAAATTTGTAAATGCCGCCCTATGGTCATATTAATATGAATTCCATATGTATGACGGGCGTATATTATGTCAAATTGGCACTCTTGTTAAAAGTTTTGAGTATTTGTAGTAAGTTGATGAGTAATGATACTCATAATTTTAAAAAACTGATGGTTTTTGTAAAAAAAAGTATTGAGTAACCCAAACTCATCTTATCTATAGATTTGAATCACACTTGTCATGACATTTTATAGACCTGATATAATGTACCAACATTTACTTTACTCTGAAATAAAGGTCACCTACCATTGCTTTGTCCGAATTTTTTTGATTTACAGACTCGACATGCTGGGCATGGCCATCCCTAGTAATATGTGTTTTTTTCAGTTTGTAGTCTTTCCTGAATCTATGATTTCAGGGTCGGCACTTGGGACATATTATGCAATCCTAATCAAAGGTGCGGATCCAACGAATTTGAGAAGTGGCAACCCACAATTTATTCTCGGGAAATCTATCAAAGCGGCTTCCTATGGAGGTAAGAAATTTATCACAACTTGCAGTATGGGAGTGTAAGAAAACTATGCATAAATATTATAAGCAATGAACACCAACAAGAGAGAAACATAACGACTCGGTTTCTTGACAGGTAATAGGTAATACAAACCTCTTCTTCACCCTAGCACCTGCTTAAGCGGTATTCTATTTTAAAGCCACAAAGACTGGGCTCAATGATTCTAAAGGACAGTAAGTAATAACATAACATAAATAATAACTGATTTGTAGTCAGGACAACTTTTTACAGCCATTACACAGGCCTGAACTAAGGCTAGTGTGAATGTATTATGTCAGTACACACTAAACAGGGGATCAGAGATCCCTTGAAAGTAACCAACACATACTATAGAGAAAGTAGCAGATTCAGTTTTATTGAGTCTGTTCATGACAGGTATAGTAGGACTCACAACACTATTATCTCCCTTGAATACTCCTGCCCTACAGATGAAGGAGGTAGATAAAAAAAACAAGTTCGCTTTTCTACATTTTACAGGATACACTGATTTATCTTTACCAGGTTCTAAATCTACAGCATTTTAGGAAGAGATCCCAGAAAAATGCATGTTGATATATGATTTCTAGCTAATTCTGCCTCATTTTACACATCATGGGTCTAATCTCCACGGGGTTTTATTTTTGTCTCAATTGTGATAGGTGTCACGCAAACATGAAATTAAAAAAAGTTCAATCTGGTAAATATTCGTTAAAAGTTAATAGCATGCAGATATTGGATCAATGAAGAATTTAAGCATAAATACATGTTGCAAAATATTTTTTATCTCTATGCCACGAACAAAAACATTACAATGGGACCCTATGGAAAATTAATTGTGGTGTGAGACGTTAAGAAAGAGCTGCAGAATGGGTATCTTTATTCGTTATTCTTAAGGCATTGCGCTTTAGAGCTGCAGAATGGCATTTTCATCCGTCATCTCTAAGGTATTGCGCTTTAGAGCTGCAGAACGAGTATCTTTCATTCTTTAATGCTAAGGCATTGCGCTTTAGAGCTGCAGAACAGGTATCTTTCATCATTCATCTCTAATGCCTTGCAATTTAGAGCTTCAGAATGGGAATTTCCATCATTCATCTCTAAGCCCTTGCGCTTTAGAGCTGCAGAACGGGTACCTTACATCCTTCACCGCTAAGCATTGTTTGTGTATCTGTGAACGTTTCAGACATGTTAGGACACAGTTAACACGGTTATTCAGAAATTCCGTCTGTGTATGTATAGTTACTTCAAGTTATCTTCATATTGCAGGAATTAGCAGAAATTTTACTTGATACCATGTTTGACTAAAAATTAACTATATTTTCAAAACCAATACAGGAACAAGCATAATTTTAGCTTTATTTTACAGCTATTGGCTTGTAAAACAAACACACATATCAATGAAGACAGACTACTTTGAAAAAATGTCAAAATTAAAGCGAGAGACTGTTACTTTTCCTGAAAATCAAATGTTGACGGGTAACCCTTAGTTTGAGTTTATTATTTTCGGCATTTTTCTCAATAATCATTTCTGAAAGATCATTTTAATGCTATATTCAGATGAAGAGATGCCTTTTCATGTATATTTGAAAGTTTCAGACATAGCTGAGCACAAATGACCAGGAAATGCAAAATCCTTATCACTACTGTAGATTTCAAAATCTTAAAGGTGCTCGGCCTGAATTTCGGCCAATACCTAGGTCACTAAAACTTGAATAATTTGAAAAGCAATAAACATGGAATCAAACTTTTAGCACTTTTCAGCGTGTAATTGATTTGTATACATGTTCAATTATTATTGAGGTGATCATTAGAAAAAAAATCACCTTAAGGACTCACAACACTATTATCTCCCTTGAATACTCCTGCCCTACAGATGAAGGAGGTAGATAAAAAAAACAAGTTCGCTTTTCTACATTTTACAGGATACACTGATTTATCTTTACCAGGTTCTAAATCTACAGCATTTTAGGAAGAGATCCCAGAAAAATGCATGTTGATATATGATTTCTAGCTAATTCTGCCTCATTTTACACATCATGGGTCTAATCTCCACGGGTTTTATTTTTGTCTCAATTGTGATAGGTGTCACGCAAACATGAAATTAAAAAAAAGTTCAATCTGGTAAATATTCGTTAAAAGTTAATAGCATGCAGATATTGGATCAATGAAGAATTTAAGCATAAATACATGTTGCAAAATATTTTTTATCTCTATGCCACGAACAAAAAACATTACAATGGGACCCTATGAAAATTAATTGTGGTGTGAGACGTTAAGCTTCCTATGATATCAAGGGATCTACGTTACTATGGTAGTGTCCACTCTATAAAGCAGTATGCATGCCTGCTAAAATATGATGATTATTTTATAGATGTGATGACTTTAGATACATATAATCAAATAATTGAAAAAAATAAGAATATTTGTCATAAATAAAAGGATATTTCAAAATAATGCAAAAATGTTGACAATTTATGATCCTTAAAATTCATCACCCCTAGTCTCTATAAATGCAGTTTTCATTACGTTGAAGGTTATAAAATTCATTAATTTTTAGTCTGATGAGTGTTTTTTTGTTTTTAGCTCTACTGGCCGAAGGCCAGCAGAGCTTATGGGATGGTGAGTTGTCCGTCGTCCGTCCGTCCGTCGTCCGTAGTCTGTCCGTCTGTTAACTTTTGCCTTGTGAACACTCTAGGGCCTTCATTATTAATCAAATCTTTACGAAACTTTGCCAGTGTCTTTATATCAATGAAAGCTCGGACAAGTTCGAAAACCAGTTGGATCGGATAAATTTCACCGGAGTTATGGCCCTTGTTTTGCTGAAAAATGCCATATTAAGCCTTGTGAACACTCTAGCACCTTCATTTATTATTTGATATTTACCAAACTTGCACAGATTGTTAATATCAATGAATGCTCGGACAAGTTCGAAAACCAGCCTAATCAGATCAGTAACACCGTAGTTGTGGCCCTTGTTTTTTCTGAAAATTTCTGTTTTCTGCCTTATGAATGCTCTAACACCTTCATTTATTATTTGATCGTTACCAAACTTGCACAGATTGCTAATACCAATGATAGCTTGGACAAGTTCGAAAATCAGCTAAATTGGGTCAGTAACACCAGAGTTACGGCCCTTGTTTTTTCTGAAAAACGCTGTTTTCTGCCTTGTGAACACTCTAGAACTTTCATTTATTACTTGATCTTTACCAAACTTGCATAGATTGTTAATATTAATAAAAGCTTGGACCAGTTCGAAAACCAGCTAGATCAGACCATTAGCGGAGTTATTGCCCTTGATTTAGTTAAAAATGCTATATTTTGCCTCATTAAGACGATAGGGCCTTCGACTTTGATCCAATCTTTACCAAACTTTACCAGATTGTTTATATAAATGAAAGCTCGGACATGTTTGAAAACCAGCTAAATCGGACAATTAACAGCGGAGTTATGTCCCTTGATTTAGTTAAAAATGCTATATTTTGACTCGTTAAGACGATAGGGCCTTTATCTTTCATTCGATATTTACCAAACTTTACCAGATTGTTTATATAGATGAAAGGTCGAACAATTTTGAAGACCAGCCAGATTGGACCAGTAACAGCGGAGTTATGGACCTTGATTTAGTTAAAAATGATATATTTCGCCTCGTTAATTCGATAGGGCTTTCATATGATATTTACAAAATTTAACTGATTGTTTATATCAATGACAGCTCAGACAATTTCGAAAACCAGCCAGATCGGACCAGTAACAGATCAGTTGTGGCCCTTGATTTAGTTAAAAATGCTATATTTTGCCTCGTTAAGTTGATAGAGCCTTCATTTTCCATGCGATCTTTAAGAAACTTTACCAGATTGTTAATATCAATGAAAGCTTGGACAAATTCGAAAACCATCCAGTTTGGACCATTTACATCGGAGTCATGGCCCTTGATTTTCGGAAATATGCTATATCTTGGCCTCATTAAGACGAAAGGGCCTTCATTTGGCCGGATTTCATTGAAACTTTGCAGGTATGATCAGTACCAAGCGTAGTTGTACATAGTCACCATGCTCCAGTTGAATGATTTTGGCGGAGTTAAAGGTTTTAATACACAAACTTTGTTCTGACTAGTTCTCCTGAACCCCTGGCTGGATTTAAACGAAGCTTTTTAGGGATGATCATTTCCATGTCTAGTTTTGCAAATCATTGCCATATTCCGGCTGAATGATTTTTTTGGCAGAATTATGGCCCTTTAAAGATTTTAATACACAAACTTTGTCTGATCTACTTCTCCTGAACCCATCGCCAGATTTCAATGAAACTTTGCAGGGATGATCAGCACCAAGCCTAGTTGGGCATGTCATCGTCACGTTCTGGTTTACAGATATTTGGCAGAGTTATGGCCCTTTAAAGGATTTTGATACCACAGTTTTTTCCCGGGCTAGTTCTCCTGAACCCCTGGCTGGATATAGACGAAACTTGACAAGATAATCAGTATCAAGCCTAGTTGTGCATATCATCGCCATATTTGGGTTGAATGATTTTGGCGGAATTATAGCCCTTTAAAAGTTTTAATACACAAACTTTGTCCAGATTAGTCTCTTCTGAACTCTTTGCCAAATTTCAGCGAATCTTGGCAAGAATGTTCAATACTAAGCCTAGTGGCACCTGTCATTGCCATGTTCTGGTTGAATGATTTTTGAAAGACTTATGGCCCCTTATATATAAACTTTATCTTGAGCCAGTAGAGCGTCCACAGACCCTCTTGGGCCTCTTGTTTTTTCTAGAAATGATCATGATGATCACTCATTGAATCTTATACCAGTTATTAACAAATACAGGATACACTGTTACACTATATGTGCATACCATAGAACTTTTAAAACAATAAGCTCAATGAGGTTACCCTTCTTTTCAAATCTAATTCTGCCATTTTTGTGTAAAATTGATTACATTTTATATCTTAACAATTTAGTAGAATGGTCACAGAAAGCATTTGAGTTTCCTTGTTCTTTAAATATTGTTTACTGTTTTTTTTCTTCGTCAAACCATTTAAGTACTGTGATACCATAGAACACCATGCTAACCGTAATGTAAGCCAAAATATTTGCAACCCTTCTCACACCCCCTTGCCGCAAAGATTGGGCTTGATGATCCCAAAGTGCAGCTTACAGTATAGATAGAAGCAGCTGCAACATTTGTTTGTTTGTTTGTATGTATGGTGTTTTACGTCATTTTCAACACATGTAAGGTTATATATGACGGTCGATTTTTTATTGATTTTTTAGCTCGACAATTCGAAGAATTAGAGAGCTTATGTAATCACCCCGGTGTCGGCGTTGGTGTCGGCATCGGCGTCCCACATCAAGGTTTGCGTGTAAGCTGTGTTTACAAGTCTATATCTCTTACAATTCTTACCCTAGCACAACCACATTTGGCCATTAGCTTCCTTATAGCATTATCGTAAGGGCTGCTTAAGAAATTTTGGTTCCTGTAACCCCTGGGCTCCCATGGAACCCAAATTCTGATAGCCCTTAAAATATGTCTGTTTCACATCAAATTTTGCATGTAAGCTGTGTTTACAGGTCTATTTCTTACATTTCTTGTCCTAGCTGAACTAAATTTTGGAATTGGTTTCCTTATAGTATGTTGTAAAGGGTTGGATAAGTAATTATGTCTTCTGCAAATTCTGGGCTCCCATGGAACCCAAATTGTGATGGCCCATAAAATGTGCAATAAAGGCAGATCTAGGTTTGCATATAAGCATGTATATATCTATAATTTTGGTTTGGGATTTCTTATAGCATTATGCATTTTATGAGGGTCCCAAAGGGGGGATGTGTTCACGTGATCACGTAAAATAAAAACAAGGATCACGTCTTCACGTGAAAATAGCAGAACTTTCACATTTCACGTTAAATGTGGATGAGCAGACGTGAAGCGCTAAAGGCTCGAGCTTCTCTAGTACAATGGTTGCAACAACAACAAAAAAACAACAAAACAAAACCACACACAATCACACACAAACTTGAGCCGTCAGATGTATTTTGAGGCTTTCAAATTGACAACTGCATTCTGGCATCTCATGTGTTATAAAAGTTATGACAGAAAGAGAACATTTCACATACCTGGGTCATTTCTTGCAAATGTTCAGCTTGGATATATAGGTCACTGAAGGTAAAAAGACTGAAAAGGACTACAAATTAACGTTTTACGTCACCATATCACGCGATCACGTTTAACCAAGCCCAAAATCACGGATCACGCTGATATAATTTGCACGCAATGACGCAAAAATATTGTTTGTTTCACGTGTCACGTTTTTAAAAACACCCCAATCACGTTTTCACGCAAAACCCCTTTGGGACCCCCTCTTATTACTAAACCCATATTGGGGCATGGGCTCCCCCCCCCCCCCCCCCCCCCCCCCCCCCCCCCCCCTACCCCAACCCACTCCCGCCTCTCACCGCCGCTCGCCCCCACCCCACCCTTACATATTTCTTTGTTGTTTTAGTCAATTCTTACACATATATGTTGCCCCCACCGCCTCTCACCCCCGCTTTACATATTTCTTTGTTGTTTCAATCAATTCTTACACATATATGTTGCCCCCCACCCCACCCCCACTTGAAAATCTATTTTTTTTACCTATTTCTTTGTTGTTTTAGTCAATTCTTACACATATATGTTGCTATTTTTTTTTTTTTACATATTTCTGTGTTGCTTTTGTCAATTCTTAAACATGTTACCCCCTCGCCCATGCCCCCCCCCCCCCCCCCTCGAAACTAGATTATTTTTTTCACACACTCTAAACTCTTTTTTTTTTTACATGTTTCAGCCTGTTTTTGTTTGTTTTTTTACCATATTTCTGTGTTGTTTTTGTGTTGTTTTTGACAATTCTAACATTTAGCTATCTTGCCCCCCCCCCCCCCCCCCCCCCCCAATTATTTTGTTTTACCATATTTCTGTGTTGTTTTGGTCAATTCTTACATAGCTTCTTACACATATGTTGCCCTCCCCACCCCTCGCCTCTACCCCATACCCACTCAAACTCAATTATTTTTTTACATATTTTTGTGTTGTTTTGGTGAATTCTTACATAACTTCTTACAGATATATGTTGCCCTCACCACCCCCACTCCCCCCACCATCCACCCCCGCCTCTCTCCCACCCCCATCCCGTTCCCCACTCAAATTTTTTATTTTTAGCTCTACTGATCAGAGATCAGCAGAGCTTATGCCGTGGTGCGGCGTCCGTCGTCCGTCCGTCTGTCCGTCTGTCCGTAAACTTTTATTTGTAGCGCCTTCACAGCTGAAACTACTGGATGGATATTCATGAAACTTAACAGAAATGTTGCCCATAAAGTCTAGTTGATCCTAGCAAAAATTCATGTTGATGTGAAATCCAAGATGGCCGCCAAAGCTAAAAATAGAGTTTTAAAATACAAGTTTGTAGCGACTTCTTCTTGAAAACTATAAGTGATATTGATATGGGACTTTTTCTAAAATGATCAGCATGACATGATGTTGATCCTAGTCAAAAATTGTTTTGATTCAACGTTAAACATGGCTGCCAGCGGCCATCTTTGTTTACATAGAGTTATATAGTAAAAACTTGTAGCGACTACTTCTCTGAAACTACTTGGCGGATTGTCATGAAACTTAACAGGAATGTTCCTCTTGATGTCTAATTGATCCTAGAAAAATTTCAGGTCGGCCGGAAATTCAAGATGGCGGTCACAACTAAAAATAGATTTTTAAAAAATAAGTTTGTAGCGACTACTTCTTGAAAACTATAAGTGATATTGATATGGGACTTTTTCTAAAATGATCAGCATTACATGATGTTGATCCTAGTCAAAAATCGTTTTGATTCAACGTTAAACATGGCTGCCAGTGGCCATCTTTGTTTACATAGAGTTATATAGTAAAAACTTGTAGCGACTACTCCTCTGAAACTACTTGACGGATGTTCATGAAACTTCACAGAAATGTTGCTCTTGATGTCTAGTTGATCCTAGAAAAATTTCAGGTCGGCCGGAAATTCAAGATGGCCGCCACAGCTAAAAATAGATTTAAAATAAATAAGTTTGTAGCGACTACTTCTTCAAAACAATAAGAGATATTGATATGGGACTTTTTCTAAAATGATCAGTATGACATGATGTTGGTCCTTGTCGAAAATCGTTTTGATTTGACCTTAAACATGGCTGCTTTGTTTACATAGAGTTATATAATGAAAACTTGTAGCGACTACTTCTTTGAAACTACCTGACGGATTTTCATGAAACTTCACAGGAATGTTGCTCTTAATGTCTTATTGATCTTAGCAAAATTTCAGGTCGGCCGGAAATTCAAGATGGCCACCACGGTTAAAAATAGATTTTCAAAAAACAAGTCTGTAGCGACTACTTCCTGAAATCAAATCAATCAGTAGAGCTTCAAGGTCATTGACCTCTTGTTATTTATTTTTTTACATATTTCTGTATAGTTTTGGTCAATTCTTACACATAGTTATGTTGTTCTCCCAACCCCACCCGACATTGTTGTAGCCTTGTTTTCTGATGGTATATACTAGCTATAAATTTATTATTCTCTGACAAATCGAATAGTCGAGTTGCGCTGTTCTCCGACAGCTCTTGTTTTGTAGTGGAGGCAGACCCCCACTATTCCTGGTCAGAATCAGTACTGTACACCTCCCGCCACCCGTAAGAATCAACACTTTCTCACAAGTCGAGCTCCGTTAACAAATATGACGTCATCTATGTAATACACAGCAAAAGTTTACACAAATGAAAAATTCAGTAAAACACATGATGAATGTTTTGTGTATTTTCGATTTTTATATGAAAATTGAGCAGAGTTTTCAACTGGTATTGTGAAAGTTTTTAAAATATCCCTTTTATTTCATCATATAAAGTTAAGTATATTTATGGGTTGCAGCTGAAAATCTGGCAGTTACTACATTGCATGTTCTTTCAGCAAAATGCTTGTTTCTATTATATTGCGTTATATTGTGTGCTATCGTTTGGAAATACGCTCCATGCAGGGGTTTATTGTGACTTATCTTTGCAAATATGTATTTAATATAGTGCAATATCATTAAGCAATATACATTCTTAAAATTCGTTCGTTTCATTTTGCCCAATTGAGAGTTAGTGACACTAATTGTCCCTATTGTAAGGACCCTGCCCCCTTTTCCCACAAGTACTCTGTAAGCGAAGGTTAATGAAAATAAAAATGTAGTAATTGAAGAAACGATTAAAGAAACTAACCCGCCAAATAACGGAAAAAATTACACAAAAATGTTTATCAAAACTCTATCCAGTTGTTCAGGTTGTATAATAATGTATATATATCAATTAATAGTTGTTTATTGAATATGCGTAAAATGAATTATGAGTTAGTAACTCTTAATTTGACGCATCAGTTTTGTGGTTTACTCTGGTTGGTTAAAGCCGGTTATATTGTTATAAAGAGTTTGGATTCTCAAAATATGTAAGTTATATATAATACCTAATACCTTGCCGTCAGTAGGATTAGAAACCGTGTACATGTATACGGTATAAGTTGGAAAATTTGGCTGGATTTGGCGGGATAGCTACTTTAACTGTTTGTGTACCAGTATGTTATAATTCAGTACTAGTTATAAACAATGCCTTAAATGATATATATTTAATATATTTTTGTATGACAGTGGCTGGTGGAGCCATGTATTACCTGACTATGATGGCTGCCAGTAAAGTTCGCGGTGACAAAGATGGCCCCCTGAATCATTTTATAGGAGGATTTGGCGCATCAAGCGTACATGCTTACTTTCGTGAGTATTTGTATTTTGTTTTCAATAATTGTGTGTGGAACGAAACTTGCTGTGTAGCTTGTATGGAATAAATAAATGTTACAACACGTCCAATGACTCTGACTTTCATTTTAGCAGTGTTGTGCATGTCTGATACCCAAAACTAGTGCCGAACCCTGAAAGTGTTCATGAAACTTCACACACATCTTCATGTTAGCTCAAGGAATGTTGTTAAACATGTTCAATAACTCTTAACTTTCATTTTGGCAGAGTTATGCCCCTTTTTATAAAACTAACTTGCAACCTAACCTAGCTCAAAACTGAGCATAACTTAAAACATGCTTGACCTATGTTCATGAAACTTCACTCATATATTCA
Organism: Cyrtodaria siliqua; assembly: GCA_037043455.1. NCBI lineage: Eukaryota > Metazoa > Mollusca > Bivalvia > Adapedonta > Hiatellidae > Cyrtodaria > Cyrtodaria siliqua. Next base: position 48,367 of record JAWPHD010016626.1, read on the forward strand.
TCTTACCACAAGGAGTGTTGTTACCCATGACCAATAACTCTAACTTTCATTTTAGTAGAGTTATGCCTCTGTTCATAACACTGTAACCTGAACCTAACCAAGCTCATAACAGACTGTAACTGGAAAAGTATTTGACCTATGTTCATGAAAATTCACACACGTCTTCATCTTACTCAAAGAAATGTCGAATCACATGTCCAATAACTCTGACTCTGGCAAAATATTGATCTATGGTCATAAAACTTTATACATTTCTTCTTTATCAATTATTCAATGCTGTTGACATTTCCAATGACTCCGACTTATTTTGGCAAAGTTATGGCCCTTTTCATAAAACTTTAACCTGCAACCTAACTTCACAAAGTATTGACCTATGGTCATGAAACTTTATACAGTTCCTCCTTATCAATTATATAATGCGGAGTTGACCCTTTTCATAAACTTGAACAATTTTAATAAAAAACTGC